>JAPSES010000115.1:12918091-12937345 GCA_029822895.1 Maxillicosta whitleyi
CAAGAATCTAATAAAATAGATTAAAAAAAACAAATGTGGGAGTAATATTGCGGGGTGTCAGTCACAATATGTGGGGGGACTGTGCTGCTTGGAGGAGGTTTGTGCTCTCTGAGTACTTTTCTAGTTTAAAATGTTATACTTTTGTACAGGTGCTACAGATTTTTGGACACTAATTTTTTTTTTTTAACAGAAGTCAGTTACAGTCTAATAACAATTCACAATAGATTTACACTCTGATGTGTTACTGCAGCTCAGGTTTATCAATAACAGGAAAATTACAGTAATGGTTTGAATTGTAGCATATGGGATGATGCTTAAGTGTATTAGTTAATACGGAAGTAAAACAAAATCCATGAATGTAAAAGAACAACTTTGAAATTCTGTCCACTGTAGTGACCACTATGCATGAAAGGGTTAATCCACTATAATAGTTTGTTTTTTCTGACAATAACTACATAATCTGTGTTTCTGGTAGTCTTTAGTTTAGAGAAAATCCACTCCTATCATAATACATTGTTTTTAATGTTCTGTTTAGGGCATAAACTACATTTACCTTAAGCTGACAGTGATGCGGTCATCAAAGCGACAGTAAAGTTTCTGAATTGTTTTCATGTTGTACAGTTTATTCTAAGTGCTCCTCTTTGTAACTTCATGATCTACTTTTGACTGAAGTGACTGCTTAATCCTTAAAGCGTTCAGTCATGCACTTTTTTAATGTATTCAACAGTTGTTACAAACCTCACTTTTCAGACAGGCTTTCCTTGATCATTTCCTATGATGCACATTTTCTCTGAGAAAACATTTGAACGTTTTGTTTAATGTCATTTTTGATCATGTGCCTGACATTCACAGCTGTCTCACAACTGGGACAAGAAGGGGGGAAAAAAATCTTGAGTGGAAATGCCTTTCCACTCAAACATGGTACATCTCTCCCAGGTGACTGCTTAACACTGGCAGTAATTGAAAACTTGCCCCTGGCACTGTGTATGTGAGTCTGTGTATGTGTGTGTGAATGAGCATGTGCAGAGTTTCTGTGTCTGTGCATGTGCTAGTATCAGCATGTATGCGTGTGCGTGTTGGTGTTTAAGAAAATGTGTGTGTATGTATCCACGGCTACTGTGTGTGTGTCCATAAATAAGCCTCCCTTCTCCGCAGGTTTACATTTATAAGTCCACCTTTACTCTTCACACACTTTCTGATTTATATTTGTGTGAGTTCGACCATTTTTCCCAACAGGAGGATGAAATGAAACAATATTTTTTTTTAATACCACCCTCCCTTCCCCCCTTCTTTTTGCTCCTCCACAACGAGGGGCCAAATCTCTTCAGCATTTCCAGCCCTGTGAGCTAATTTGACAGCTCACGGGGGTGACGCTGATTCCATTTCGCAGAGACAGGTACCCTAGGGCTAGCCAGCTGGATCGCAGCGGATGCTTACAGATTTGGCTTTAGCTTCATGCTGGGTGTCATCTGTCTCTTTGGTCTGGCGCGGGATAATTTTTGTGTATGCGTGCATGTGTGTGTGTGTGTGTGTGTGTGTGTGTAAGTCTGCCCTGACATCATGTGCCTGAGCAGTTTGTGCCTGGCAGGCCTTGTCTGTCCAGGTTGGCCATCAAACACAGCCAGCATGGCCCTAATCTGACGAGGCACTGCTCCAAACATGCCACAGCAGCCCGAGAAGTGTGTATGCATGTGTGTGTGTGTATGTCTCAGTATGAGTGTGTGTGTCTCCATATGTGTGTGTATGTGTGTGTGTGTGTGTGTGTGTGTAAAATTGTGAATGTGTGACCCCTAGGGCAGACCCCCTTTTTCCTACTTCTTGCCTTTCTCCTCTGCTCTGTCCCACGTCTAATATCGCCCAATACACACACCTACACACACACACACACACAAACCGATGAAAAACTTCAAAAACCATCAAGTGGAGCTCAGTGGATGTTCCCCCTCCACCTCACAGTCTCAGTTCCTCCTCTGTTCAAGTTCAGAGTGTGTGTGTTCATGTGGTTTTTCATTCATGTGTGCGTCTGAAGCGCCACAGCCAGACCAAGCAACGTCGCCTCTTTCAAACACAGACGTATCCCTGTCCGGTGCGCCCTCCACCCCACATCTGTCACTTTAATCGTGGTCATTTTGCAGGACACTCTGCCTCAACAGGTTTAGAGCCTTCCCCCCCCCGCCTGTTGCCCTCAGTCAACTTTGACACTGCCTCTCAGAGAAAGCGGCAGTCCCTCCCCACGCCAGGAGAGGAGAGGACTGAGGAACAGCCCCCCATGGGAAAACTGACAGTGCAGTTCCCATTTTTCTCTAGGATGATCCTCGAAATGGCGGCAGGGGCCCGCCACAAACACTAATCCCCGCCGACACACTGGTCTCCCCCCCTGCTTCCACATACTTCCAGTCCTCCCTGAATGCCTGAGTGCTGATCTGAAGCTCGGAGGAAAAGTGGCAGTTCACCGTCATCACAAGATGTGTCTGACAAGGTTTCATTCTGTTTTGCTGCAAAAGAGAGAAAAAAAATCTTTCCCTCCCTGAAAAGCGCAGGATGATGGGTACATATGTTGATTTTCAGGCTGTGAGCCATGTACCGCCACTGTGTCTTCTCATCAGGCCTTAGAACAGAGTGACAGCAGGATAGTGTCACGCTACACAGTGACTTGTAAAGTGCCACTGCAAAAAGGCCTTAAGTATGTTTATTTGGTTCTTTACCAACTTGGTATACTTTATTCTTCTTTTTTTTTTACTATCTACTTTTTATTCTATTTTCTGCATTCACCTCCCACCTCGTGTCCGTGGTGGACAGCTCTGAAGCGTGGTGCCTCCGGCAGGCGGAGGGACAACAGCGTGGTGGCGCTGGGACGACCGGCCCGTTTGAAGCCCAAGGACTGAGAGCGAGGATGAGACAGACAGAACACGGACTAAGAAGCTGGATACAGAGAGAGAAAAGGGCAGAGAGAAAGGGAAGGTAGGTGGGTTGCTGGGCAGCAGGTCCCATCCTACCACCCCCCCACCTCCCTCCAGCCCAGAGGCCTTGGCATCAAGTGAGTAACTCCCCCCCACCACCACCACCTTCCCTTCCCATTCCCCTTTCCCATCACAACCCCCCACCTGTTCAGAGCCGCAGTGTAGTGAGTGGCGTTCAGCGTGTTGTGAACACAAAGCAGCGGCCCTGCAGGCCCTCCGCCTGGACCTCAGTGTCAAGACCCAGCTAAGCTGAGAGAGAGAGAGAAAACAAGGGAGATAGAGAGAGAAAGAAGAGCAGCAAAATGCAGAATAATTATACCCACTGGGTAATGTGAGCATCGTTGTTACAGGGGCTGTGTGGTTGGGCTGCAGAGCAGTGAGACACCGAAGCAAGAGCGTCACCGGGGCGAGCTTACAGGGCCAGTGGGCATGTTTGGTAAACCACACTCACAGACCTCCCACTGCACGGCTGAAGCACCGTTTGTGGAAGTGCTACAGGAGATCATCTGGCTACTGGCAAGCATGTACACATGGGGGGGCCAAGGCTGCTGCTTTGGTCCTACAGACTGTTTACGGATCTGATGTGGAAGTGCTGCACCTCATGATGAAAAAGGATGTTTACTGGAGAAAGATTTTATATGACAAGAAAAACAGACACATCAGCCTCCGCTATCAATCAAAAACTGAAAATACAGAGTGTCTCTACACTTTTATGGTCACAATAAATATGAACAATAACGTTCAGTTCACATTTTGTTGTAAAATTCAGTCTAATCTGAATTGTTTATGGACAATCTACTATAAACCAATTTAAAAACCTGTGAAAATACAAATTCAATAACTCCTATTGCACTCATATTTACTTCATATGACATCTATTATCTGTTAATTATATAACATCTGGTTTCTGACAAACATGGAAAATTCATTTGCAGATCATTTTCAAAACAGAACACTGTAATGTAATACTGCAAATTACTGATGAAAGCTTAAACATTATATGTATTCTTATTGTGTTGTTTTTGTGTTTTTCAAATTTTTATTTTACATCAACTTTCATTTTAACTATCTTTGTAAATAAATATGGATTAGATATTAAATACATAACAATAATGTCAAAGATAAATCTACATAAAACCCTACAATGGCTGAATTTCATTTAATTTTAATTAATAAAACATGTATGAAATGAGTCAAAGTCTGAACAGAATTATAATGACATCTGCAAAAACACAGAACAGAATTACAGTGTCTAACTTTTTTTATTTTTTAACTTTGATTTTTCTTTTTTTTCCTGAAAGTTTTGGATAGTGTCCCAGAAAAGCTCAGTGTTCTGTGCAGGGGTGTCAAATAAAAAGCAGAATTCATTTAATAGACCTGTGGGACGGAAACACAGGAAAACACATCTCATGATCTCATGCAAAGAGCTGTGCAGCCGAACATCATAATGCTTGCAGATAATGATGCATAAGGACAGATATTTCCTCGTTATGTTGAAGTTGGCTTGCCTCCCCAAATTCTGTAATGCTGTGTAAATCTCAGCTTTGGATAAGTTTTAGAATCATGGATGTTTGCACTCACGTTTTACTCTGCATCTCTTAAAATCAAAGTATGACTGAATGCATTTTACGTCCTTGTGTTCCTGCTGCCAAGTACATTTAAATGTTGAAATGTTTACTGCATTTTGAACACCTCAAAAACAGTGCATAATATATTGAAGACCACAAATATTTACATTAATAGTATGTAATGGCTTTTAAAAACTAGAAATATCATTTCACAATTCATATTGTTATGCATACAATAAATTTTTTCATATTTTATAATGTCAAATATCAATAATAAAATACTGGATGTATTCATGTACTTGTAACATTTATTATATACTATAGAAAAGAACAATATGCAATAATAGAATTTAATTACTGACCATAAAAACACAAATTTTTACGTGTGTTTTGCAATGAAAACTCAATGCTTTAATGTTGTTTTTTAAAAATGTGGCATGAATTTATAATGCATACAGCATTTTACAAACCTCCCAGAGTTAATCTTTTTAATTTCGCCCTGCAGAGTCATGAATAAACAAAACTACAGGATGTACAGTCCTGTCACAGAGGCCTTTGCTGGTTTTGACAAGTTTGTTGTTTGAGTCCTCTAATGCCCCTTAAGAGTAAAACGAGGCTGCAGTGAAGGGCTCGTATTTATCCTTTGGCTGTTGATCAATCATTTAATCTCTTTAATAGGCCCAAATCAAACTAATGGTGCATGTAATAACTCTTTAACTAAACAATGTGGACAGTGGGCGACTTAAGTGGTGCCTTAATGGTTTCCTTCTAACTGAGCATGACAGTCCTAATGAATTTAGGGTTCGCAAACAAACTTGTGACAACTAATATGTAACGTTTGCCCCGAACGATGCCTCCTCTCACGCTGACTGAAAATCTGCATGTACTTTACTCCTCTAAGTCCCATGTTTATTAATGCATTTATGCCAATATATTTGCATTTCATGAAGGGTAATAAAACCGTTTGCTAATCCAAGATAATTCACTCACCGGGGATTAGTCAGCCCTGAATTTTACAGAATTATTGTGAGATATTTGATGCCATCCTGTGGTGACTGTGAGAATATAATTTCTCAAGTAAATACAACTTCCTATAAGTTCACATTTGTTTAATATCTGCTCAAACTAATACCACGGTGGAGGAAAAAAACAAAGGATGAAATCCATAAAAGGTCAGGGGGTGACATTTACGTATCTTGTTTGTGGTTCTATGTTTTATTAATGCATTAGAATAGGAATTGACAGCTGTACTTCACACAATTAACAGTAATAATAATAATAGTAGTAGTAATGATTTCAATACAAATCTATGTTAACTGTGACTACATTTGTGTTAACTTACAGTGGCCAAAGCTATAAATTTGTTGTTGTCTCGCTACAGATATTAGCTAACACCATAGCTTCTACCAGAAAATATCCTCTTGTTGTCACTCATCATAAATCATTATATTTATCTTGGAGTTTTGTTCAATATTATTGTTGCTGCTAAAAAATAAAATAAAATAAAAAGACCTTAACAGACATAGGGTTAGACTGTCCTGGTTTCCCATAAAAGTAAATGTAATGCATGATCATATCCTTCTGAATCACAGGAAAGTGCACGTTTTGCCTATTTTTTTACATTAAATAATTGCCTTTATTGGCAACAGTTTTTTCAGATTCATTTTTTAAAATTTCATGGAATATCCTTTGCAGTGGACAGTGTTGTTGTTGTTGGTTTTTTGTTTTGTTTTGTTTTGTTTTTTCAGTAAAGCTGAGAAAATCTTGTCCCTTACAGAGGACAAAAATGCCTCAGGAGGATATATTTCTTAACTAAGGCCAATTCAATAATTCCTCTCAAGAAAGGTACATTTCTAATGGTAAAAAAATATTCTGTATATTCAGTGCTTCTTCCCAATGGAACAAACTACCTCACACACTTACATAATTGTATTGATTTAAAGATTAAGTATTCTTTTATGGGTTTAGTAAACTATCCTCCTTCTTGAGTCAAATAAACCCTTTGAAAATACTCTTGGGTTAACTGGAGAATTCATTGTCACAAAATGGAAAACATGCCTTTCTGAGCACAATCTCCCCCCCACCCCACCCTTTTTTTATTTTATTTTTTTTTTAATATTAACAATTCCATACTGTTAAGTGCATTTTAGTGATAATACTTACATAGTGCACTTTTACTTCAATTACGTTTTGACTTCTGAACTTATATTTGTTGTGAAGTGTATTAATACTTCAACATAAAGGGTCTGAATACTACTTCTACTACTGTCACGCTGCTATATATTAATTAAAAGTTTTTTTTTGTTTTTTTTTTAATGCTTTAAACTCATAAAATTGTTGAAGATAAGACGCTCCAGATAAAAGATGAGATGTTATAGATTGTCTGTCGTGTGTTGAAAGATCCTGAGTGATGTTACCTTGAGCCAACATGGAGCAAGACTGACACCTGCTGTCAGTCAGATGAAACACTCCATTCCACTCCAGTCTGACTTTTACTTTTGTCTGTCCTTAAACACTCCCATACGAATGTAGAACTGAACTGAAAAACTTATTCTTACACCTTATTATTGAACCCTGATCCACATTAATTTGACTGCGAATAAAAAATGTGTTGGAAAAATATTTACAGGTTGAATGGAACACCCCTATTTCCGCATCTTGGTTTAGTCCACGACCTGGAACCCGGAAGAAGAAGTAAATATTTACTTTTCAGGTCAGCTGATTCCCATCCACATGACTGGAATTAGTAAAGAATCCTTGCAACTCGTTTAAATTGTTGTTCATCTTTACTAAAGTATAGATGCCAGATACATATTGTTATTTCTGTTAAGTAACGATAGCTCTTTTACTATTACAGTTAACAGTCGGTTAGCTTAGCTAGCCGTTAGCAAGACTCTTCAGGAAGCTTAAACTGAGATCTCGTTGAACTAGTTTGTGGAAATGGACAAGATCATTAAAGGTGAGTTAATGATGAACTTTATGGTTCCCTGTCATACTTGTTCTGCTAGAGAGGAACTCCCAATGTTTACTCAAATTCTGTGCTGCAGGATAAATAGCATTTCCATTTAATCCAACCTTATATTTCTACTCTACTAGGCCTATAAATTGTACGTAAATATTGTACTTTTACTTCACCATTTTGATTACTTATTGAAGATACGATAACACGAGTTAAAATTCACAATATATATAAAATCAACTCACAAATGACTGTCTTAATACATGATAGATTAAGCTACAAAGCCATACCCATACCCCACCATTACCAGTGTAACACTAAAAGGCAGGAAATTGATCCATTAATTAGTATAACCCAGTATCATTTACATAATGGACCATTCTGCACTTTCACTGCTTGTATTTCAAGAATGTTTTATGGTGTTATGGCAAACAAAAGCAATTTGATGAAAATACAGAATCAATTGTATTCCCAGTATTCAATATTACTACCACTTTTTCTTCAGTTAATTCAATCAGTGAGATGAATCTGCCTTTTATTAAAAAAAAAAAAAATCAGGCAACAACTCTAGTATAAACAGCAGCATATTTCCAATTCAGTGGATTGAACTACAGATGTGAACATTCATAGCTTCACCATGCAATTTGACTATGATGTGAGCATGACAAAGCATCTTTGAAATGAAATATTTGGGCAAATCTAATGTTAAATTAAGATATTCACAGATCAATCTTACTTAACAGAGTGTTATAGGATCAAATATTTCTTCTACCCTCAGTCTGTTTCTATTTGGCATCAGATTTTCTAGGGCATGCACAGATTCTTAAATGACTTTGATTAGTCTTGTGATTTATAATTTATCAGCTTGTCTTTGAAATGAAAAACTGACAAGAAAACTTGGAATAAGGACGATATGATCAAATTGCCACAGGAATATATTCATTCATAGGAAATATAGAAAGTGTTGTTGCATTTTATTCCAAAATATTCCAAGTGAATAATGAGTTTTTTGTGTTCCTTCATGTTAAAACCGAACTGCAGATGTGGGGGATATCCAGTCCAGACTATTGGACCACAGGCCTGTTGTCAGTGCAGAGACCCGTTACTTTGTGAGAGAGTTCGAGGTATCCAACATGTGTTCTGCAGACCCACCTGATAAACATATGATTTTGTGTCATGTGGTGTGTGGAAGGACTAAACTTTCCTCTGCTGCTGTCCAGGAGAAACGGGGCCACAGGGAGAGTAGACTGCTGGAGAACCTCAATAAAACTGTGCTGGAAATAAATGAGCAAATGCTGCAGACAAATTCAGAGGACATCGGCCAGCAGTTGTCGGATGTTATTGCACGGTGTAAGTTTCACACTAGAAGCTTTGTTTTAAGGCTCATCATCTACATCAACTCCCCGACACCTCTCTGTTCATGTCATGGATTTTCTTTTTTTTCTAAATTAAAATGTGTGAAAATGTATTAAGTTAATAAGACCTTGCTCAGTCCTGAAGTTTGGCATCACATAGTTCTTTAGCTCAAAATGTTTTGCTCTTTCTGCTCTGAGCTAAATTTAATCATTAATGCGTACACCCTCAGCCTCACCAGATGCTTATTTTTCACTGGAATGGGTTGAAATGCTAAAAAAACCAAGACGCCTAAGGATAATTTGCATGTATTCATGTAAAAAGTTGTTGCTGAAATCCAATTACTATATGTAATTGGTTCTAACTGTTGTTATCACAGTGGTGGATATAGAGGCTTTTACCCTTTCATTCTACAAAACGCCCCTGTGGCTCTGCACAAAATTAAAGCCTGTGACCACCAAGTCCAAATCCTGGCCTTAAGCTGGCAGAACTGTTCTCACCAACAGAAGATGATGTCAGGTCACTGTCACCTGTAAAAATGCTTTTGTGCTGCGTGTGTCTTTCAATATTTGGCTTAGTTTTCAACCATTAGAACCCAGCCCTTATAGATGCTATGATTCCTGGGTTGATGGTAGGATGGGTATCCAATCAGAAGATGCTGCTTCACTAAAAAGTACATGGAACAGAATGTTGGCCTTTGAAGAAGATGTCACAGTTAGAGAAGAATGAGCAGTTCCTGTTGTGGCGATTTTATCATGTATCATGTTTATAACTATTCTTTTTGAGGATTATGAATTACTTAAAGTAGATCTAATTCTCAATTGGAGATGCCCATGATTGTATGGACATGTCAAGTGATGACTGGGTACTTTGGATCCCCTGTTTACAGACAGAGGGCCAATCAAAGAGAGGCAGGATGAAGCTCCATCTCAATAAGGGACACCCAGGACGGAGCTAGAAAGAAAAGAACTCTATGCCATAATATCAGGCAATGTTGTAACCATGAATGTTTAATGAATGATGATGGTTTCTTTTATTACCAAAGAGACAAACAGTCAGTTTTAAGCATGTATATTTCTTTGTCGGAAACTAATATTTCTTGTGTTAAGTATTAATAGGTCAATTATTTTGTCCACATTGAAAACAGTAGACACCCTGATTTAGATCAATATCTGTTTTTGAGCTGAAAATCCTAATTTCTGCAAATCATCTCTGCAAAGGAGAAGTTCTCACTAACACAGATTTAGACAGATTTGTCAGGTCATCACCGTAAAGGAGAAGCTGTTATCACTTGATTTTACCTAGTAAAATAGAGCACTAATAATAAATAATGTGTAATTGTGAACACTATTCGAGAGAAGTAGGGCTTTCGTATCTCTTCGTATCTCTGTGCGCTGCTGCAAAATGAGACTAGTCTACCTGTTTCACTGCTGAAAACAGTTGTTGACTAGTGCGCAGCAGTCAGCAGCATGACAGCACTGATAGGAAATGAGAGAAAGTAGGACCAAGTGATTACGAGGTTTGACTTTTTTGTGGATAAGCATGCTGTTTTTAGAAGAAAAACATTTTATTTTACTTTCATTTTGTTCAAAACCAGACCAGAACTGGGCTCACAGGACACTGTCGGGGGTGGTGGTGTGTGTGTGTGTGTGGGGGGTGGATGTACTACAGGGGTGTCAAACTCATTTTAGTTCAGGGGCCAAATTTATCTGAAGTGGGCCGGACCAGTGAAATAATAACATAATCATATAGAAATCAAGTCAACTCCAAAATTTACTCTATGTTTTAGAGTGAGAAAAGTAAAATTATGCAATGAAAATATTTACTGTGTCCTTTTAAAACAATGTGAATAACATGAACAAACTGGCATTTATTAAGAAAACTGAGTGTAATTGTAATAATGTTATCTCAGTTTCTCATTTACACATGGACATTATAAACATATACAGATCATAGTGGATCAACAAATACATAAAATATTTAATACCAGGTAAAATATTGGTAAAATTGCACTTAAGACATTTGAAAAATGTTCATATTTGTTTAGGTTATTTGTGTTTTTGTGAAATGATTCTGTAAAATGACATGAAAATGTTTACATTTACAAAGACAGAAATGTATAGTTGTGAGTATTTGCAAGTTTTGATAGTATTTTACGGATTTGACCCACTTCAGATTAAATTGGTCTGTATATGGAATCTGAACTAAAATTATTAATAGCTTACATTTAAGTTTTGCATTTCACAAATTCATCCCACGGGCCAGATTGGACCCTTTGGCGGGCCAGATTTGGCCACAAGCCGCATGTTTGACACCTGTGTACTACACTGATGACGAGGATGTCATACAGATTCATGTCAAAAAATCCACAACTATCCCTTTAATTATATGGCGCTAAAATGTTAGATTTTCAGGCTAAACATTAATCAAATAAATGGTCTTATTTGCATGGTTTATTAAGAACATATTCCACATTATGCACTGTTCATTTAAAAGGAATTTGTGTGTTTTTTTGGCTTCTCTTCCACAGTAGGAGCTGCTAATCACATGGCACGAAGGGTCCAGCAGAGGGAGCTAGAAGCACAGCAGGTAAAAACACAACCAAGGGCTTCAGAGTGCAGGTGGACAAGGTGTCAGACTGAAGTGAAGAGTGCTCTGTGTAATTCAAAGGGGTATTAGCATCTTCAGCTGATGTTAGTGTGGTCAGTTTAGTTTATCTGTATGTACTGTACTAGAGATAAAATGATAAAAAAGTGTTATTGACTTAAAACTTTCAACTTTAATTTAGTTATACAGCTTGACTTGACATTGACAGTTTTCAGCTACAGAAATGCCAAATCAAAATTGGTGTGAGAAACCCAGAAAACACTTTGCAACCTTCACTGTGTTCAGCTCTGCTTCTGGTGTCCTTTCAGAGCACGCAGCTGCAGGCGAATATGGAACGTTTGAAAGATGAGTGGGCAGAGTTTCTGAAGGAGCAGCAAAGATTAAAGGAAGAGGTGGATGAGGAGCACGCAAAGGCTGTAGGACAGCTCAGCACTCACTACAGCGAAAAGAAGAAAGACTTGGAAAAATTTTCACCTCTCTAATCTGGTGATGTATGTGAAGGAGTCACTGAGGAAACACTGCTGTGTATTGTGCGAACACTTGTGTTTAGCGTGGACATGGAAGCAATACACATACTCAGCCAAAGCCAAGGCCTGCTCTACACATGCAAAATAAAGCTGTCGGCTTTGATTGATGTACTCTGTGTTTGGCAAAAACAAGTAGAACATGTAGAGGTTTTGCTCCTGCACAAGAGTCACCATTTTCCAAATCATAAATAGTAAAGGTGTGATTAACAATGTGGCATTTTAACAGGCCATCAGAATCGCGGCTTTCGTTCTTTAACACATGGAATATGTACAAAAGGTCTGGAATATGTCATTTTTAAACAAGCAATCATCTGATTGTTTCTTGGCCGTGAAGGTTTCAACATTTCAAGATGTCTAATGGATGCCTGCCTGGAAGTCTGCTGATGATAAATTTGCATGAGACTCAGCTTAAAAGAAACCTCAAATTTGTCACTAAGGTGAGATATTCCAAGCACTGAAAGCAAAGATCATTTAGTGTTCGGAGCAGGTGTGTTTAAAGCACAGGTCAAGTGTTGTAGAAATGAGCTCAAACAGAGCTGTTTTCCAGAACAAATCATCCCTCACAGGCTCTGGTGTTTGGAACATTTAACCTCCAACATTAAATTTAAGTAAATTAATTGTCTGTGCTGTAACTTTTATTATAAAAGGCCTTTGCGACTTGAACAATTGTCACCAGCTGTTTTCTGTTTGCTTTACCACCTGCAATGTGATTTTAATGATCACAAATCCAGTGTTTGTCTTACTGTGTAAACAGAAAAAGGCATAAATCAGATTTCTTTATGTCTTTTCTGGTTAAACAGCAGCTTCATTGCCAGCACATTTGTGTATGAATATATAGTAATGTTTTCCAGCTACCTGTAGTTCCTGTGTTTGATGCATGTATTTGAGCTATTTATCACTGTTACACAACCTGCATGATTCTATAAAATATTTTAATACGAATCTAATGAAGTTATGTCGTGGTGACCTGAACCTCCGAGGTCACTGTACCACACACACCACTTTTTATGAATGTTTTGTTTCTGCTCCAGACAATGGCGGGTTGTTGGTCAGGTTGACGGATGGGTGGGCACACTGAGCACATTCCTGACATGACTGAGAACAGAGTTAATCTTAGACAACGTAATAGAACAAATATTTAAAATACCCCCTCCACATCCCTACCGCACACCCCTTCAGACTGTACAGATGCCTCAGCTGTCAAATGTGCCATCGTCGTCTGAAGAACTAACTTTGGACCTCACCTCATCCATCAGTAGAAGTAAAATAAAGTCTCAGTAAGAAAAATAAGAACGAAACAAAACAAGCTGGCAGCGGAGTCCCTCTGCTGGGTTTTTGACACATCTGACAGCCCAGCAGAAATGAAGTCAGTGTTGTATCCCCTTTCACAGAAGCTGAGGTACAGCATTTTTCCACTTGGCTAGGGGTGACCTACAACCTCCCCACCCGCCTTCAACCCCCACTGTTCTCATGCAAGGCCACTTTCTGTTTGCTGTGCCTTTGCATTTACGTGTGTGTGCATAAGAGACTGGGAGAGTCCGTGATGAGTGGCATCAGCGAAGGACATTTCAGTTGGCACATCATCAGAGATCAGAGACACGCCAGCAGATGTTTAGAGGCAGAAGGCCAGCCTCGATCTGCCCTGTGTATGTGTTTGTGCCCGTGCCTTCCCTCCGCCTTAGTGACGGGGTGCAGCTGTCCGTGGTAGAGACAGCACATCATCAGCTAACAAGGAGTGACAATACGGAAACGTGGCCTGACTCTGCCAGCAAGGCACCTTTTCATCTGTCCGTGTTTACTTTTTGGTTTCGTTGGAAAGAAAGAAAAACAGCCAGAGTACACGAAAGGTCACTGTTAAGTCATATGAGTGTTAGCTATTCATGAGGAGAGAGTCTTAAGCCTACGCTTGTTAGCAGTGAGTGGGAGGAGTGGAGTATTTAGAAATATGAGTTACAGTTTTAATAGGGGGTCATCAGAAGTTGCGGTTACAGTTGTATACTGGAAATCAATAGAACTCAAAGAGATTATTGTTGTAAGTGTAAGTTTAATGGATCACAAATTTCCCATAAGCCCCTGTTACATAATTGCACTATAGCAGATTATGGATGGATGGATGGATGGATAGATGGATGGATAGATAGATAGATAGATAGATAGATAGATAGATAGATAGATAGATAGATAGATAGATAGATAGATAGATAGATAGGTTTTGTATATACATTAATATACTGCCCAATTAAAAAAAAAAAGTCACATTCATTATTTTCACTTGTTAGTTTTTATTATAGGGTGCACTCATAATAAATATCACAACATTTTTTTTTTCCCATACAGTGTTTCATTAATTTTCTACAATCTTGTTCTGACAATGGAAGAGTTGGACCATTTCCATCACATCACAAAGATCCTCAGTGGAGTTCAGTGGTGGCCAATCTATGTGTGAAAATGATGTTTAATGGTCCCTGAACATGAACCTAATGGATCCTGGTTTCATCATTCTGGAATAAGCCCATGTCAGCAAGGAAGAATAAACCCTGACCTAATGTTTTGGACACATGACTTTGCAGATCCTAGACCTGATCAACTAAATCAACTCCAAATCATAACACTGCTCCCACAGGCTTGTACTGGCGGCACTAGGCATGATGGGTAATCACTTCATCTGCCTCGGTTCTCATTCTGGATCAATTCGTACTCATCAGATCATGTGATCTTTTTTTTTTATTGAAACGCAGTCTGACTGACTGAGGGTTTTTTAATTAAGTTTGTGTGTATGCAAAGTAAATGCCCCATTGTTGATTTACATATTTATAACCCCGCCCCCAAAAGGGGAGGCACTCTAACAGCAAAACTATTGGTTGAATTCCAAATTTGGTTTGTCCATTGCCAGTGATCCAAAATAGATGTGATGACATTTTGGGACGTAGGTTATGGTTCAAATTTTTTTTATGATTTTTTATTTTTATTTTAATTTACTTCAAACTTGACACATATTTAGAGGCAGTTGATATGCTCACATCAACACATGCACAGGCATGATGACATCAGCTACATGTGAGGGGCGGGGCTTATTGTGGCACCATTTGTTCCTTTTTTTATTCACGCTATCACAAGCAATAATAGTGTTAAAAACTGTGATGTAATCTAAAGTATCTCTCGTACGTTACTCAGTTTGAGTAATCCAACTGAATATGTTACAAATTACATTTAAGGGGATGCATTATATAATCTGTAGTTAAAGTATCAATTTCAGTATTGCTTGTTAAAGCTGCTATTTCCTTGTACAGGATGTTATATTTCTTATATTACACTTTCCTATTTAATGCCAAACTGGTGGTCTTTTATCTTCATCTATTTTGCACTAACCTCAGTTCAATATTTGCCCAGTACTTGTGTTTACGGTCAAATACCATGTAAACATTCAGCCGACCAGTTTAAACCACAACAGCAGCTCAGTAAAACTCCAACTGCAAACATCCAGGTGAAAGAACCCATACACTGTAGACGTCTATACAACATGACAGTTGCTTGTGCTTTTTTGCCAAACTGAATGAGGATTAAATAAAATGGGATTCAGTGTAATGTCTTTTTGGATCTTTGGGATTAGAACAACAACAGGTTTTGACATTCAGGGGAATTTTGGTTACAAGTTAGAGCACACGCATAGGCTGGGAAAACCATCTGAAAACCCAAACTGTCAATACCTGGTAAAGTCGTTAGTATTGATCAAAAATACTTGTCAGTGCTTTTCCTTTTTGCAAAATATATACATGACATGGATGAGACAAACATAAAGAGGAAGCTGTCACCATCCCACATTCGGGTAAGATGAGTATCCATGTGCAGGGAAGGGTTGGACACCGGCCGAAAATGTCCCGTTATCATCTTGCTCTGTCTGCTGCCTCGTCCCTGGACTCTCACTGCTTTGTTTTCGGCTCCCATGTCCTTTGGAGAGCAGTGTGTTCTTCCTGTTTTGAAGGGAGAGCAGTGCTCTTGGGCCGTGGAGCTGCCGTTCTCTGTGCCAACATAAATGCAAAAGGAAACAGGCAGCACCAACTCAGAGCCCCTTTGGGCAAAGGACAGCGATAAGGGGTGTGTTCATCAATGGAATCTGATGCTATGTATGAAAGAGAGTGTTCCACAAGAAGTGAAACATAATGAGGCACGAGGACAAAAAGTGCCGACAACATGTAATGAAGGCATTTGTAAACATGACTTAAACAAACGCAGTCATGAAAATCTGGATTTATTCAGCCACCAGATGATGTACCAAGACTTTTGGAATACCGAACATGACTTCTAGACCACCATGACATGTTGCAAACTTTGGTTAGATCTGTTGTAAAGAGCTATGTTATTATAGTGAAACATGACTGACTTCACTTATATTCACATTTATGTATTCCATTGATAATTTCATTATAATAACAGGGCTCTTTCAGCAGATGTAACCAAAGTTTGGACTATATCACGGTGGCATTTGTTTAACATGCATTGCTTGTTCCTATCTAATACCTAGTTTGCCAGAGAACTGATACACATGCATCATGTTTATGGTTTATTATTTATTACGTATTGTTTATCCCTAATATACTGTACTTCTTCCTACTGCTTTTCAACCATGCAAATTCAAACACATACTTAAAAATAGATTCTGCTCATTTAAATGTTACTTTTGTCATATAGTATTTTGCTTCGTTTTGTTTTTTCTTTGCGTGTTCGAAATAAATAAATAAATAAATAGACCTGAAAAGCAGCCCTCAAACCAAAATGACCTACTGATTTAAAATATATGATATTTTTTCAATCAACCTTTTAATTATTCTGATAAAAATGCAGTTTCTCAGCATTTCAGCAGCATTAGATACGGATCATTAGACATTAGACAGTTCTATATCTATTAGGACAGATAAAAGGCAGAGACTGTATCCCTGCAGGGATAATAAATCGAGTTAACCTTAACTTCAAACTAATGTCAGAGGCTCCATCGTGAACATGGAAACACCAACATGATGTGTAACACTGATTCATCAATAAAACTTATGTAGTTTGACAAATGGAGCTGTTTTTATGCTCAATTATTGGTATATGTGCATGAAAAGTCAATTTTTCTTCAATTTTCTGTGTTTTAATATGATAACATTTGAACTTATAGCTATACAATCAATAGTTAAATATTGGAAAGTACCTGGTTTTGACAGAAAATTTCAATATGCAGCGTGCAAAATTAAAATAAATAGTGATATATGGAAAATGTTATCTAGAAGTTGTGACAAAAATAGTTCATACACACACACAGACACACACACGTATCTTAAATGCATATCTGAAATCACATTATAGTTCATTCAGATTTACATGTTTCAATTCATTAAACTTTACACATGAAATAATGAATTAACCATCTATTATGAAGCAGTTTCCATACATGCTATCAATATGATGCTTCCAAGGCAGTTTCTAATTGTCTTCTTAAGGACTGATCAAATTCAAAATAGTGATAAATATTTCCATGTTGTCATTGTTCTATATCACAGGTGTCGAACTCATTGTCCACCCCACATACAGCCCAGTGAAATCACAGAATAATAACCTATACATAATGACAATTACATTTTTTTTCTCTCTGTTTTAGTGCAAAAAAATGTACAATTATAGTTGTGAGAATGTTTACATTGACGTATGATCCTTTCCTTTCACACAAAATCTGAAAAAACATGAAATTTCTTGAGAAAAATAAGACTGCAGTGAAAAGGAAATGGGTTTTTACTTTTAGGATCAAACGTCTGTCTAGTAGCATATGTCTGGGGCTGTAATTTTGTTTTAACTGACTATACTGTTTTTATATGATTCTGGATTGTAAACCTTTTTATGTTTAAGCAGAATCACAGCAGTAAACCTGTCCTCGGTTTTCATGCATATTATTAACCACAGTGCCACACAGACAATGCAGCACACGATGGGTTAGACGTTTGTGGAAACTATATTCACTGAAAAGGGAAAATGTACAGTGGGCCAAAAAGAGTGGTGAAACGAAAAATATGAAGTATTATATGACATATACTGACACATAAAATAAATCTTCTACATGCAGGTCATTTGAGAGATACTTGAAGTGATTTGTTAGTAAATGTGATACTGAACAGACTTTAATAAATAGCAAAAGCAGATCAGAGATCAGCATTTTTTAATGAAATGCTGTAGTAGTGTAAGTACTCCAAGTACAAGGTAAAACGATCTTCCAGCACAAGCATGTGGAGTGTCTTTTTTATACGACATGATGGACAAGGAGAAATAAAGTTTAAGTATTTTCAATTGTAAGATTTACTTCAAAATCTTTCTCATTCTTTTGTCTGACTTTCACTCACTGGAGTCAAACGGGTCCAACTGGTTTAATAGTTTAATATTTAGACACTTTTTAAATGGTTAATCATATACATACACGGACTGTTAACACTAAACTGAATAAATTCTCCTTAACTTTAAAGTCAAAGGCAAAAGATTTTATTGTCATTATATGAAATTAGAGTGCTACTCCAACTGGTGTGTTACAAAAATAATTTACAAAATAACACACACGTGAAATTAAAACAACAGAAATGCAAAAATAAATAGAATATAAAATCTAAAACATTTAGTGGAGCATATTGGAAAATATTCACACTAAAGTACATTACAGTGATACCCAATTATTGTACATTTGAGTTAATTATTGCACCAGTGAAGTCATTTGCATATTTGTATTCAGTGAGTGGTCATGTTCAGGGCGCTAATGGCTCTAGGGAAAAAACATAGCCTTTGTCATGTGTGTTTCAGAAAGGGATCAAATCTGCAGATGTTTTAGCGATTTAATTATGAGCCACGTATAAGACTATGTACAGTAATTCTAGGTAGACTTTATTAAAGTCCATTAAGTAAAAAATGGATGATAAAGACAGAAAATGTGGTAAAGTCTCAAAAGGAGAAACTGAAACCATCTGTCAAAACAGATGACGAAAAGATGTTAATATAATGTATGGAGTAACGGCATCAATTTCTGAAATGTAAGGAATGGAAAGTACAGATAACTGCTACAAAATGTAGTGAAGTAAAAGTAAAAGTATGCATTATTATTTTTACTTAAGTAAAGTACAAATACAAAAAAAACTGTAAAAATACTTTGTTACATTCCACCATCCATCCATCCATCATCATCATCATCATCATCTATCTATCTATCTATCTATCTATCTATCTATCTATCTATCTATCTATCTATCTATCTATCTATCTATCTA
>JAPSES010000115.1:12937445-12949519 GCA_029822895.1 Maxillicosta whitleyi
TTTATGTGGTGTTGGTTCTATGTTTTTTTTTTTTTTTTTTTTTTTTTTTTGGATTTGTCCATAATGGGATCTCTGCTGACCTTGATCTACTACATACACTGACACTACACCTGGATTTGATGTTTCAGGTGCAGCTTCATAACACAAAGTAATGACAGACATGATCCAAATGGAAGTTAAAGCCATCATTTTCCCATGTCTCCATTTTCCTTGAACACATGGATGCGCACAATCCAGCATTTTAAGGAATCCTCACTTCAGAAGGAATTTTATTACTGAAATCGCTGTTCACATGTGGAGAAAAATATCTGTTTTGCTAAAATATCTGCTTTAATATGGCTCAAGATAATCAGTCAAACACAGCTGATGCTTGACATTTCGATTCACTCCTCTGCTTTACTTTATGAAAACTAATAAAGTACCAGTGGAGTCTGAACTTCCTTGAAGAAATAATTAAAACACATATGGCCTCAGAGGACTGCTACAGTTTCTGTGAAGCTGACAGCACACTTGGCATTACCAAACATTTTCTTTTTGGCCTGATCACCTTTCAGCTCAGTTGACTGGTGAGATAAAGCAGACCTGGGAGGAACTCACTTTCACTACTTTGTGTTGGAAGAAAAGGAAGTGAAGAGGTATTCACCCTCGCTTTCCTGACAGCTTATGAATTTTCGCCCTCTGCATGCTCACTCCGTGTTTTTTGTGTAACATGACGGGCCCCTGTTACTCAATTATTGAGGGGTCCAAAATGAAAATGCCAATGAACAAAAGCACTGGGCTTCCAAGTTAATAACGCAGTATAACAACACCCAGGGGAGTCAGTGATGGGTCCTGGGCGGATGTTGCAGGTGCTAATATGAATTCTTTGGCAGCGGCAAATGTTCACCCGGTGGATCGCTAAGTAAGAGAGGGAGAGCTCTCAAAGCTGCAGTAAAACAAATTAAGAAATTGATATTTCTCTAAGGGAAAGTTGCAGAGCATTCTGGATAGTCTCAAAGCTTGGCAGCTTCGAGAATGAGCACTGGGTGGCATATAAAAGCAATCAGTGGAAAGAAAAAGGTTGGAAATTAAACGTCCCACCTTTCACTGTAAATGCCAGCGTTCCCTTATTAGTCAGCTCGGGTATTCTCCCTGGTAAAGACTGACACTGTTACATGTCACTTTTATCCCGTACAGTAAACAGATTCAGTCCCGTACCCTCATGGAGAAGGGATTTCCAGACCCGATTGCTGCGTGTTTCTTACTCCGTTGCCATCTTTTGTCTAATAATGGTCCGTCTAATTAGCTGAACCATATGGGATGTTGAGCGCCTGTTCAGTTTCATCAGACAAGCTCGCGAATGCTGAGACTCCGTGTTCCTGTCAGGTCCAAGAAACACAGATAAGAGTCCAGCAACAACAAACACCTTCCTCAGTCAATCACATGGCGAACAATAGCCAGAGAGGACGCGGAGAATGGGTTGTCATCAGCCGCTGGCCACCAGCAACAACAAAACGTGTTGTCGTCTAGATTCCTGAGGGTTGGACGAATGTCTGGGTTCGATGCCAACCACATACCTTCTCTTCTCAATGTCTTTGAATTTCTCCTGGCAGGTATTTTTCTATGCTATCTTTATCGCACATGTATGTACGTTTAATGATGCTACGCTCAGACATGGTACTCTGCTTGTCTTTATGTACCTTAGTAACAACAGTGACATTAAGTAGCTGCGTGGACGTCCAGTTAGAGTAAGTTAAGTAGATTTCACTCCAGTCGATTGACCTGACTCCATTACTGAACTTCCTGCCAGCTCATTGCACTGTAGATTTACATCTTCTTCCCTTAAAATATTCCTGTTTTGACATTCTAGAATAAAAGGAAAGGTTTAAATCTAATTCACTCATCATGAGAAAACCATTTGCTCTGTGCCTTTTTGATCAATAATTTATAGCTCATTGTCTGGGTATTGGTTTAAGGAAATAAGTCATGGAACAGAGAGGTTAAAGGTAAGTAATATAAAGGATGATTCAAGGCCTGGGTGTAGGTTTGTATAGTGATTGAAGTAACAGAAATGTTGCAAAAAAAAAAAAAAAAGAAAGAAAGAAAGAAAAAAAAAAAACCCTCTGAAATCTGATGACAAAAACGGTCGTAATTTTCGTTTATGTTGTTTATTCTGAGTATGCGCCTGAGCATGACTTTGTCAAAAGTTGGGATGCACTCACATGGCTTTTCCAAAAGAAAAATATTCATTTCCTGATTTTCAAATCAGACGTTATAAAACGAAATGAAAATAAACATCGAGTCTGGTGTGCAAAAAAAAAAAAAAAAAAAGGTCAATAAGCTTGCTAAAAATACAGATGGTAATGAATAGAATAAAACCTAAACTCTGTTAAATTTTCAGCTAATACAAATTCTTCCAGGCCCTGAACGCTTCTGTATATGGATGACCACCAGTTTTCAGAAGATATTCCCTTATTTGATGTTTGATTAACCCATGCAAACCCAGTGCTACTTTTGTGGCAGTTCCTAAATGATTTTTTTCTTTCTTAAGTAGTTTATCACCATTCATTGTAATATTATCCACATAAATTTGAGTTTTTTCAGCGTAAATCATGTATTTTCGTGTATTTAATTCACTGATCATGTAGCTGTTCATTAAAGCTGATTAAAGTTGAGGGTTATTATATCAAAAGCAGAGCATTTTTTTCCCCACCAAAATATATCATTACCATATCATAAGCCCAGTGTCTTCATCCATGGGTTTAACTGGTGAATCAAAGTTGTAGAACACCAGTATCAAACATTTGGCCCAGGGGCCAAATTCGGCCCACTGAAGGGTCCAATCAAGCAGGGATGAATTTGTAAAATGTAATAATAACGCTGAAGATATGAACAGTCACTGGTGTCAAAATCATTTTAATTCAGGTTCCACATACAGACCAATATGATCTCAAGTGGGTCAGACCAGTAGAATATGATTATAATAACATATAAATATTGACAACTTCAAAATTTCGGTTTGTTTCATTGTAAAAAAGTTAAATTACATGAAACCATTAACATTAAAAAGTGTAATTTTATGAAAAAAAATATATAAATAACCTTAACAAATTTAATTCACTAATAAAACCCATATAGTTTGACAAATAACAGTGGTTGTAGATGTTTGTATTTATAATCACTTTTTGATATATTTTGTTGAATTTCTCAACACATAATATTCACACTGAAACTTTATCTGACAGACACATAATGTTTGTTAGAGTGCATGCAGTGATGCCTTCAAATACCCATATCAGGCTTGTAAAAGTTGCATACTAATGTATATCATGATTAGTTTCAAAATAATTGTGAGGGTTTTACTTTTACTTTTACTAACCAAAGACAGTATCCTCCTTCAGTAAATGGATATGAAACAGACCCGATGTTCAACAGGGAAATCTATTTCCAACACATCACTTCCATCGAAGGAAGATGAATAAATATAAATCTGATATAGTGTTAAAAAGTCCATAAAATATGACACTGACTCAGAGAAAAGCCTCAACATGTGGCCTCAAAATATGGAGATGTTTGCAAGAGAAGCCCCGTGTACTGTCAATCATCCAAATGTCCTCAAAAAGAACAAAAATATGCTTTTAATATTATGGCAACATTTATCTGTCACATTATCCATATGTTAGCCAGAACCAAGTCCTTAAAAACCACATAAACACACAGCAGTGTATCCTGTAGCCATAAATTCACACACATCATAAATTCCAGAATGGTTGGGGGGAAAACATTAACAAGATAGAAAAATGTGAGTGTAATGACTATAATGGGATAATGGGATTTACCTTTAACAGTCTCCTCTCAGAAGCTTTTTGGATGGAGTTCAGTTCATGATAAAAAATAGGCGTCTCATAAAGAGGATTACCTCGACACTTTTTTTTTTTTTTTTTTTTTTTTACAGAGCTAAAACTGAGAAAAGAGTTCAGATTCCGATTGTGATGAACATTTCCCCCAAGCTAACTAAGCATAAAAAAATGAAAAAACACACTTGTGTCCCATTGTCAGTTTAGGGAAACCTGGACACAAGAATTTCTCCCCTGTTGTTCTCAGAGCAAGCCCTTTGCTCTCGCTGAATGATCTCACAATGAGATCTCCAAGGAGCATCTAATATCCTACCTACCTCAGCCCCTGGAACTCAATAAATCAATCAGTTGTGCTTTACAAGCCTGTGTGTGTGTTACCCATTCAGGAAATAGAGAATCCCTGCTGTAGATCACAACGAAAAAACCATCCTGACTGACAGAACAATGGGACAGACAGGAGCTGAAGGTGATGCGTGATGTTGTGTGTGAACATTCATGTGGAATTGCAGACTTTTTGTGTAGATGTGTGTGCGTGTGTGTGTGTGTGTGTGTGTTTTCATCTGCAACCCTGGAACTGCTCCAGCACATAAGACCCCATCTGAATGTAAGTCAGATTCTCATCCTGGCTTTCTCCAGGGAGGCTTGGGCTCTTGGCAGAGGAATGCATGGGAGTGGGCTTCTTCAATAAAGGCAACTCTCTTTCAGGGCCCCGGGACGGCCCTGGGCTTTACTTTTCATCCTTAGCCTCTCCTGTCTCTCTGAACCCGAGTGGGCTTCTGCTACTGCTGCTTCGTTTCAAGCATAATGGCTTTACCTTGAGGCTGAGAGAAAAAGACAGAGGGTGGGAGGGGTCCGGAGCTAAAATTATGACTCACCTTCTGCATGCCCATGTTAAGTGTTGGGTATCATGACATCTTGTTAGAGCTCAGTGTAGTGTTGCCTTTCATTCAGCATAAAATGGAAACAAACATATTCCAAAAGGGCCCCAGGTTTGTCCAAACTAACACAGAAACAGTGAGCAGCTCTGTCTGTGGACGTGAAAACAGACGTCCACCTTTTATGTGAAGAACAGACAGTATTAGGTCACTGGTTTATTAATTCTGAAGGAAAACATATGTATAATAAATCTGCAAAAAATTTCCTTGATAACAACTTCCAAGCCTTTGCTACTTCTTCTTTTAATGATTCACTCAATGCATAAATTCAACCTTTCACCCATTGCCGTGCACCCAATAGAGTCATTTAGTCCGAGCAGATGTGTTTGAATGAAGTACAGCAAAGCTTTTAAACAGTTAAGATATGGAGACGAACATAAAATGCGAATCGATCAGAAAATTAAAGAACAGAAAGTATGACAAAGTGAGGAAATTTAGGACGGCGAGAGAATAGAAGAGCAGAATGGAGTAACAAATCTTACAAAAAAAAAGGGAGGGCAGTGAAAGAAACAAAAGCAAGGAGGGAGGAAGAGTAAGATAGGATGTGAAGGATAGACACAGAGCAGGGAAGAGCGGCCCCTGGCCTGTGGATCAAAGCAGGCGGTGAGCTGCAGCTCCAGGACGGTCCTCCCAGCACCTGCTGCTGCCCCGCGGCCAACTCAAACACATTATTCCAACAGACGCACTGCTTAATGGCTTCTGTGGAGAGACCTTTACCAGGTCCATGACTGCCTCTGCAGACTCTCAGAGCTGCAGAACTGAAGCGCTCCAAAGCTTCCTGAAACGTGCTCAGAGTCAAGGTGGACACATTCGGTCACACACCGGCAGCCTTCCTGTGTGTGAGCTATCGGATCACTTTATTACACACCTGCTTGGAAACAGACAAATCCTGACAGAAGGTATCCACAGAGGAGTGAAGAGTTATAGATCTCATGTACAGTAGAACATCACACCTGGTCCACACATTGTGTCGCTCTCTGCCCGCTTTGTTAGCACGACCGGGTTATGATTGGACTTGAGTCAATATTGAGCAGAGAACAAATCATCCTTAGAAAAACAGTAAACATCTGTTTTGTGACTTGGCCACCTCTCACTGGCAATGTCAGCCTGACCTCAGCAAGGCTGGGCCCCTTTCACATTTTCCAGGAGGGTAAGCGGGAGTACCAGTAAGTGGGTGACAGCATCTGTAATTTCTTTTTTCTCAAATGTGGGCAAAAATAAAAACAAACTTTGACGCATTGAAAGCAGGTAGTCGGGTGCTCTTACAGACCTTTGCCTTATGTCCAAAAAGAATAAAATCATAGACAGCCTTTAAATACGCTTTTTGCTCTGGCGTGGTGAAGCCTCGTTGGTTATTGTGACGTTTATGACTCAGCTCATGTGAAATACTGTCTGCTGAAATATCACTTCAGAGCCCACTTTCCTCGCTGCTTCAAGCCCTGATGGCAGTTGTTTGATTTGTGTGTTGTTAATGATACCTGGATGCAACATCTTTGGAAAAGCAACATGGTGGATTTTTTTTTTTTCTTGAATTCTTCAGTCTGTCATTGTTTATAAATCCTTATGGGGAAATTCTATTCTATTTTTCAGACCCAGACAGTCTACAAATGAATCATCCAGTTAAATCCAAAGATGATTAGGTGGTAGATTAGGTAGCTATTAAAAAACATAGGGATGTATTGGACTTAAGTAATAAATCTACTCAGTGGAGGTGGAAGATGTATTCAGTTACTTTATTTAAAGTACCAATACCACACTGTCTACTACTAATACTCTGCTATGTTAATCACTTTTAATAACATTATGAAAAACTGCAGACATTATGCATTAAGATTGCCCCAGTGCTACACTATTTACTATTATATGTGATGTTTTTTTAATTAATTTTACTGCTGCATTAAAGCTAAAACTTTTATAGTAGTTCCCAAATTAATTTTTCTCTCTATTTAACCTTTGATAAGTGATTTATTGCCATTTATTGTATAATTATCCCCTGTATTTTGTTAATTTTTCAGTAAAAAATCACTTATTTTCCCATGTTCAATTCACTTATTATGTAGATTTCATAAAAGGTCAGATTAAAGTTGAACGCTATCATATCAGAACCAAAGAAAACTGAAGAAAAGGTGTTTTTTTCAGCAAGTATATTAATCACTGAACATAACACAAGTGTGTCCATAAATTTAAAAAAATATATATCAGCTCATAAAACTGAAAAGACTTTGACTGAAAATGCAAAATTCTGAGGTCATTATTACAATAAATAATGATAAATCACTCAGGAAAGTCAAAATACTGAAGAAAAAAATCATTCAGTCACCAGAAAAACAGTTCCAGGACTTTAATGATTAATTCACGGTAATACATCATATTGTATAAGATATTAACTTGTAGTATCACTGTCCCATGGGAGTCACATATCACTTGAAAGTTAACTTTTCATAAGCTCAGAAAAACAGGCCTTTTTTGCATCAATGCATTTTCCAGCAAATCTAACATAGTTATTAAAGACTTCATTTACCAAGTAGTATAGATTTTCCTCATTTTGATTTGATTGATAGGAAAGAGAGGAAAAAATATAATCTGATAAATAAACTAAAGCTTTCAGACATATGTAGTGGACTGAAAAGTATATTATTCACTACTGGAGTAGAAGTGTAAACAGGCTTAACCCATAAGGAACCAGTGTGGCATTTGTTGCAATTCCCAAATGAATGTGTCTCTATTTAACCATCTTTAAGTGGTTTATCACCATTTATTGTAACATTATCTTCTGTATTTTGTGGGGGGCTTTCTGTGAAAATCTTTCCAACATTTAATTTAATTTAATTTCCTAAACATGTAACACTTGTTGTATCATATAACTGTTGTGTGAACGGATAGGTTTTAATGTCTGTGTTCTGTGTTTGTGCTTGTGGCTGAGTCACATTTGCTTTGGTGCTCCATCTGCAAATTAAGTTCCTAACGGATAAATTGATTTGATGTAAGTAAGTTTCTTTCGGCTTTATCGCATGTTGATTTGGCACAGGTTTTTACATTGGATGCCCTTCCTGACACAACCCTTTGTATTTATCTGGACTTGGGAGTGGCACAATGACACACTGCCCCCTTGTGGCTACAGGTATAGGGACGTATAGCGGTAGTAAAATTGAAGATTATTCTATCAAAAAGTAGAGAAAACTGAAGAAAAAGTGACTTTTTCCAGCAAAATCTATCACTAACTGAACATAAATCAAGTGTGTTCATCCACTGACATTCGTCCAACTCCATGGGTTTTACTGGTGAATCATCAACATTGTAGAAGATGACAATGTTTCCATGGTAACTACGGAGCCTCTGAACGTTCAAATGGGTCATATCTGATGACCATGAAAAGACGACAAACTGTATTTTACACAAATTATTCACATGTATTGATCGGATTAGTGGATCAACAAGCATTTACTGTTTATATCAGTAGATTGTTATGGTAGATGGGTCTTTATGGGTTAAATGGAATATCTTATATTTGTTCTAAGCAAATATAGAGTTACATCCCGCCACTAAACAAACTAAAAACACTCCAACATTGACCTGAATAGATTGTGTCATAATAAAAGTTCAACTAGGATCTCTCTGTCTCTATATCTTACTATTGTCTTCTCTCTTTTTCATTTCTCTCCTCTTCTCCATCTGCCTCCTCTTCCTCTTTCCTCCCTCCCATTTTATCCGCTTTGAGTCTATCCTGATGTCTTTACCAGTAGGAAGTGAACTTTTTACAGCGAGGGCTGCCGACCAAAACTCCCTTAAAAAAAACCCTCCACAGTTGTAGTTGCTCCTGTGACCACCTGTGATATCCCACCTCAGGTCAAATATCTGACATGGTGTAGTTCCGTGGTATTTTTTTCCAATATTTCTCAGCACACAAGGGAAAATAAATTACACGTTATGTCATGGCCACTTACAGCAACTCAAGTAGGATTTGCACAAGGTTTAACACATACACTGATTAAATTCTGGTAATATGATTCACAACCATATGTTATAACAACCCTTTTGTATATGATGCCAGTCACTATTTGTACCAGTGCTTCATACAAAAAGTTGTTCTAATACACACTGAAAGGCTACATATATGGGAATGTGTGTTTGTCGACTTATGTGTTTGTATGTTTTCTATGTAGACGACTCAACTCTTGTTGTTTATTATTTGTTCTGAGCACAAGGAAAGAACTGAAACAATCCATCAATACAAAGAGCCAATGGTGGAGCAGATACAAATTTAGGGAAAAAAATAAATTAAAAACATTATCAAGCCAAAAAAAAAAAAAACACTTGTCAAGTACATCAGCAATAGAAAATAAATTAAATAAGTACCGCATGAAAAGATGTGGGGAGAAGAAAAGTTATTAACCCCCCCTCCAATTTATACAACTTTAGACATTAAATTAACTTCTTTAATGTGTGTGTGTGTGTGTGTGTGTGTGTCATCTTTAGATTAAATATCTCAGCAAGTTGATAGGACCAATATTTTCAGAGATATGACTCATTTTTTTGATTACAGTTGCCTTACAATCAGGTAACTCGGTTGACCACCGTGACAGGAAATGAAGTTCAAATCAGGAACAGTGCTTTTAGTCACTTCAGTCCCTACGTATCAGTATTAATATGACTCAGGGTTCCTTCGAATAAGTTGATAGGACCAATATTTTCAGAAATATGAGTCATTTTGGAATAGGAACAGGAGCGCCGCATTTACTCCATTCCTGACATATCGGTATTAGCACTGGCATCTGCAATCATGCGGATTGTGTGTACTGAGTAACATTTGAGAGAGAGAGAGAGAGAGAGTGAGAGAGAGAGAGAGAGAGAGAGAGATAATGTATATATTGAGAGATATAGGTAATTTATCATCATTTATTGTAAGATCATCTTCTGTATTCTGTGCTTTTTTCCCCAGTGAAAATCAGGTATTTTCAACATTTAATTCACTGATTATGTAGAAGTTCATAAAAGTTCAAAGGTGCGGATTATTACATCAATAATAGGGAAAGAAAACTATGACAAAAAAGTGACATTTTCAGTATAATCTATTATTAAGGGAATAAAAACCAAGTGTGTTTAACTACTGTCATTGATCCAACTCCATGGGTTTTACTGGTGAATTAATGTTGTAGAAGATGACAGTGTTCCCACAGTAACTATGGAACTTCTGAATGTCCAAATGGGTCATATCGGATGACCATGAAAACTATTTTACACCAATTATTTACATGTACTGATAGAATTAATGGATCAACAGGTATTAAACTGTTTATATTATAGATGATTTTGTTAGATGGTGTTTGGGTCTTTATGGGTTAATATATTAATAATGTTGAAATATTGATTAAATTCATGGTAGATCATTAAAATGAACTTATTTTCTCGTAATTTTACATATAGAGCTGGACTGTGTATATTAATCTTTACAATATGATGCTTGGACCGTAGAATTGAAGCCCTGGACCATATTGTCATAAACATTTATAGCACATACATATAGTACATGGGTTTAATAGCTTTTCCTCATGTGAATGTTTATGGTTGAAATGTATATCCATTGAAGAAATAAAAACCCTAAAGTAACTGAACAAGGTCATTTTTGTCAACAACAGTCAATATCCAACCTGTTTACAGCTGCTGTATGGAGTTTCCACCAGTGGGAAAACAGTTGACCTTGTTCATACACTGGTCTTGTGGAAAATGATGGTAATTCCGATACTGGGGATACCTCTGGAGACTTGGCAAGACTTTACTAATCTGCCTGGACCCAGCAGAGAACGCCACAACCTTAAAAACACTTGGGATACAGCTGCAGTTGTCATGGTAACGCACAGTCCTTCTTCCTCCCTCTCTTCTTTGTCAGCTTTCTTTTTCTGTTCCTTCATAGTTTTCATCTGGTTCACTCTCTTTCCTTTCTCATACTTCCTCAATTCTTCTTTTAGTCACCCAGATGAAAAGACAAGGTGGTTTCCCCTTTCCGTCTTAAATGTTTTTTTTTTTTGTTTTTTTTTTTTCGTTTTCTGGGATTGTTCCAGTTATGTGGGAGAACCCTTTCCTCACTGTCTTTTCCCAGGACAGGTGCCTGCTGCAGTGGCTCTAGTATGCCGTCTGTTAATGACATTGGTTCCCCTCTGTTGGTCACATCCTGTGTACCGGATATGATACTGCCATGAGTCTCTTAATGGAAACACGTCTGGCTTTGCACTGCTTGATGTTCATTTATGGGAAGATGGTGCTTAGAATGTAGGTAAAAGCCCTTTTTTTTTTCACAGACAGAATCAGTGTCCAACAAAGTCATTCCCATAGGTTCACATGACAGAAATAGATTTGGTCAGAAATAGCTGTTAAATGTTACAGAAAACTCAACTTAAGTGCTTCTTTGGTGTATATCTTGGCAGTGTCAAACAGCGGAGCCTAATTTGTAAAAGACAGGGTTTGTAAATGGTCGCCCACTGCTGTTAGAGTGGAAATTTGATATTGTTTTTTAACATTTTTTGGACTTAAGAACCAATTTAAATAGCTACTACTAAAGTCATTACAGTAGTGACTAGTAGTAAATGTAACTTAACACTTATATTTCTTTCAGGTGCCATACTTAAGTACAAATCTGAAGTATTTTTTTATAATTTTTCAGTATTTATTTGTATTTTTATACTGTACTTCTTTCTGCTACATCACAAATGTACTTGTTATTCTTGAAAATAAAATCTAAAGTGTTTCCTTTATGGTTTGAGAAAATTATCCTATTTCTTAAGCTAAATGATCTTTTAAAAAAAAAAAAACCTTCTTGCATATGTAGCCTCATTATGGCTGCAGCAGCAACAAACGCAGAAATTACTTCATTGCCTGTTGCTATGGCAGTGGTGCAGGGGAACTTATATCTTCATGACACTTAAGCTATGATTCTGATTTTACAGATTTGATTAAAAAAAATGATAAAAATCATAAACCTACGGAAGCCGACAGCGGACTTCATATAATCTTTTTTTAAAAACTCACCGTTATACCAAGATAATTATATAATTATTCCGTGATCTCGAGAAAACAAAACTATTATTTCATGGTGTAGAGATCGGTAGAGACGAAGCCGGGGCAGTGTTCTGCGGAGGTGACGCGGACTGATTTTGAAATTGTCCCTTATTAAAAGACTTAATGCAATCTCTGCCTGTGTTAAACCCTGATCAAAATATTGCCTTATTAGATGATCGATCATTCCAGACATTCTTGACCAAAGTTGCGTTTACAAAGGAGAAATAGCCCAAAGTCAGCATTCACGTCT
>JAPSES010000115.1:12949619-13006646 GCA_029822895.1 Maxillicosta whitleyi
TCTTGACCAAAGTTGCGTTTACAAAGGAGAAATAGCCCGAAGTCAGCATTCACGTCTTGGTGCTATACCTGAATGACGCATCATCAATCTCTACACCATGAAATAATAGTTTTGTTTTCTTGAGATCATGGAATAATTATGCCATTATCTCGGTATAACGGTGAATTTTAAAAAAAGATTATATGAAGTCCACCGTCGGCTTCCGTAATAAACAGCTTTAAGAATGTGAGTATTACTCCCACCCCTGGTACTGACCGTAGTGTGGCTGTACATTAATCACTGAGCACATATGGAAAATAATATATAATTGGAAGATAATATTGTTTGTTTTAACCAGATCATCTAAAAGCATCAAGATGTTCACAGTAAAGCTGTACGGTGTCCTCACTGTGACCTGAATAATTTGGATCCCATCTTCATTCAGGGTAGACCATCAAGGCACCTCATAAAGAAAGTCTTAACACTCTGCTGTGAGTTATTGCTCACTCTCTGAACTTCATAGTCTAGACTGATCTCTAACTATGGCACGGACTGTTTCTTCTTAACACACACACTGCTCCTCTCTGTTATTCTCTGTTCCTCAGTTCTCACTTTCATTCAGTTTGCCACCTGCCGACGTTTGCACTCTCAGCCACTAACCTCAGGCAATTAAGAAAATAAACAGACTTTTCCTCAGGTCCCCAGGGTCCATTAATCTTTCTTTTTTCCTATTACACCATGCTAGAGCTGGCCTGGCAAGGTGCCTGTTCTTCAACAATGGGTAACCAGTAGACACCCACAAGTATGTGGCCTCCACTTCACCACGAGAAATGTAAAATGTGTCAGCAGCAATTTGGTCATATTTACCACAGCTATATGACATGTTGAGATTAAATAATGATGTGTGGTTATTGGCTTTCCATGGTAACAATGGAGGCCCTTTGGGAGGGTTGAGCCTTTGTGTAGATTATTTATCATGTGCAAAAGTCAAGGAAAATAATCTCATATATCATCTTTCACCTCCAAAGTGAAAGGGTAGCAAGAAGCGTGGGTCACGGTTGGATGTCAAGGCCATTTTTTGCTATAATCGCTCAAATAAACTTAAGTGGGTGGGAGTCCTCACATTCTTGACAGCACAGTGGCTTGAATCAGAGCAGGAATATGATCTGATCAGTCACAACAGCGCAGCCAAAATGATCTTTGATGTAAAATTCAAGAAGGCTGTTTTTTTACTCAGTGGCACATGCAGGTGTTGAACGTTTTATAAACCTTGGGCTAGCATAAAATACAGCGATGTGTTTCCATGTGAGCCCACGCCACATGGAAACACATCGCTGTATTTCTCATACCTGCTATAAAGAGGCCAACAAATCATTGGTCTTAACCCACAGTTTAAAAAGCACTCAGCCATCTGCAGCCCGCTGACCCCTTTGATTTGTCTCGTTTCGCTCTCTATAAGCGAGGTCAGGGCTAAAAAGGGGAGATGTTTCATGAAGTCCCTACAGATAGAGGTTAAATATCACCTCTTGTGAGCCTTGAGGTCAAATGTAGCATCATCTATCTAGTATATTGCTTCTCCGAGGTACTCCCCATGGACAGAATGTGAGTGTGTTTAACAAGGAAATTTCAATAGTTGTCGGGGGAACAGCCGGAAAATCTCCCGACAGAACCTGTGTCACTGACTCACACACATGCACACGCCGAGCACTTCATAAACACCTCGGCCTGTAACATACACATCCAACTTCAGACTCCGACCATGCATGGTAGGCTCATTTTCACAAACCCCTTTAGCATATAGACATTCAAGAAGACCACTGAAAGAGCTGTTGAACTGACTGGAATAGCGTTATACTGTATATGGCATCATTAATAGAGCCGTCTGGACAACACCTCTATCTGTTTCCATTCTGTAACCTCTTCCTTCCCTCTTCCCACTCTTCCTGTTGTTCCGATCAAAGGAAAAGCAGTGATTAAAGAGAAATGGATATAAAAAGGCTTATTTGGTTTCATAACATCATGACGGAGAATCCAGAAGGTATTTTCTGGGAACAGACACACATAAACACACGGGGAATAAATGCATAATATATATACACTGTAACCATTACGCAAAGCTACAACCTCCAAGAGAGGCACTATTTATCCAATGTAATAAATTGGATTAATTATATTTACCTAAAATGTTCTCACTCTCAATCGTTTCCAGTCATAATGAGGAGGCAACTCTGACTCATATCTGACCATCAGCTCAGAAAACCAACAGTCAGTCTGTCATTTAAGGTAGTGGTGATCTATTTAATGAACATCTGCGTTGCCCATTTTTACAATATTTCATCTTTTCATAAATGTCTTAATAAATTTATACCATTAAAAGAATTCTAACAGCAGCCAATTTCTGCAAGAAAGACAGGCCTTAGGTGCTTTAGGTGTAAAGGAAACTTACAGTGCCTGCCAAAATGGTGCAGTCGACCGGAGATTATTGGACCATTTATAATCAAGCAATTTGGCTTTTTCTAACTATGCTAACAGTGAACAAATTCTCCTGAACGTCTCTTAAATTATGTCTTAATGACACTTTTCTCACTGAGCTTCTTGGTATGACTTCATGGGCTTTCCTTTAATGTTATAATGAAATATCACTTCAGAAATTTTGTTTAACTTTACATTCATCATCTATGTTGTTAAAATGTAAGCACACTGAAAACCTATCTGTCTAAACAGTTAAAGTTACTAGTAACATAAATGTAAGTACCTAAGTTTTAGGCAACCGATTTAGTTTCAACACTAGAAATCTTTCTTCTTCCTTCTAAATGACATTTTGCTATTACTAATATAAATGTGTTTCTTTGCATTAAATTTGAATTATGATTGGCAGAAAAGAATAAAATCCACTCAGAAATGTGCTTCTCTGATTCTATAATAACAAGTATTACTATATTCCATTCAATGATATGAACTATTAGGTTAATTGGTCAATCTAAATTGCCCATAGGTGTGAATTTGAGAGTGATTGGTTCATCTCTACATGTCTAGGTTGTTATTGAAAACGAGAATCAGTTTTCAACTAAAATAAAGGTTAAATAATAATAATAATAATAAAAATCCATAAACTTAAACAACCTTCATTACTCATTGGATGCTATTTGGATATTGGATATTATTTTGAGCCCTATTAGGGATATATTATCAAGTGTATCATTGCATTCCATAGAAACAGGGCCTGGTGTAGTATGTATGCCAGGTGGAAGTGTGGAAGTTCAGGGAGATTTGAAGGGCAGCATCACTATCAGCAACAGATGGAGAGAAAAAAAAGCATATCAAAAATAATATTTATCTGCCAAGTACATAAACACATACAAGGAATTATTTGCCAGTAGATTTGTCTCTGTTGTACTATAAATAGAAGACATAATAATTAAAAATGTTAGACAAATAAATGATGGGGACAAAAACCCTCTACACACACACACACACACACATATATACACATAAATTCTGTATAGTCGGACACAGTATCAGAGAGAAGAGAAAAGGGCAAAGGGAAATTTACTTCCATCCAAAAGTATTAGATTATTATATTTTATTTATATTTGTATGTCAATATAAATAATATATTAAAAAAAATAGACCCAACAATGCAATTTTGTCTTTGTAGGGGACAAGAATTTCATGCTTAAAAACACTGTCCTCTGCAAAGGACAACTCAGGACAATTATTTAATTAAAAAAAAACTTTGATGAGTCTCAGGAGATTAAGCTCGCAAAATCTTACATATTTAAGATTTGCATGGGGCCCCAAATCCCTGCCTTTCACTATGTGTCTGCAGTGCTACAATACATAACATTAAAGACATGATATAGTAGGCTTCTGTACAAATAAAAGGAAGTATCACTCTGTGTTCGGGAAATGACTTTAACCAAACAGGCTTCCATACTTTTCCAAAGAGTGTTACTAGTTCAAACCTGTCAGTTCAAGTACAGTTGCTAAACGCCGGCGGGCTTTAATAAATCTACACATAATCCTTGTGTGTGGATGTTGGAGTCTGTACAAGGCTGTGTCCGATCCACAGTGTGTGTTGATCTGCACCGAGCCTGACGAAGGGGCGTGCACGGCCGGACTCGGTCTTTTCACACCAGCAGGGAACATTGTTCACCCACCGAGAGCTTCACCATGGCTTCAGCACAGAAATGCACACCGTTCATGTTGTGTTTTATTTATTGTTCGTTACTGTTCATCAGTGTGTTCTGTGAAGGCGACCTTGAAGAAGAAGACGAGCATGCCAAGCACACGTACACGGTCGAGATGTTTAACGAAGCGGTGCCGACTGCACCACACTTTGTCATGTTTTACGCTCCCTGGTGAGTGCAAAGCTTAAAGTTTCTCTTGAGAACATACCATACCATGACAGCTCTTGTAAACAGTTAAGCCAATAAGGGTTGCAGTAGAAGAACTTCATTTGCGGCGGAACTAGAGCTAACCGGCAAGTTAGCAAAGGTGCTACTTATTAGTATGGACCTTCCATTTATTCTAACGGTGCGGTTAGCTTAGCAGCTAACTAGCCAACCTTCTAATGGGCCTGTAACATTGCTAACCATTAGCTAACAGTCCAACTTACATTTTGTCATGCGATTAAATTTAACAGATCAAATGCTCCTTCTAATCTTATCCAGGCGTGTAATAGACATTGGAACTGACAATTATTCACCGTAAAAAGTTGAAGTTTGTGAAGTGATGCTTACGTGGCAGACGCTCAGTACGTCAGTGGTACCAAAAGTGGGGTCCACGGACCCCTCAGAGTCTCTGAAGGGAATTCAGGAAGTCCAGATAAAACGAGTCAGATAACAGACCAGGGAGATAAACGTAATTGAATGCGCTTTTAACGCGACTCGATGAAGAATAGCATGGAGATGGAGAGATGAAGACGGTGTTCTGTAGCTGTTAAGGTGTAGTCAGTCTCATAACTGTGCAACAAAAGCATTATGAACAGGTTTCATCTCACATTTCTGTCTGTGCCACTTTTTTTTTATCTTCCCATTGTCATGCATTACCATTCTTTGTGTGTATTCACTTTGTCAGTAGTTACATTATGGTCTGCCTTACTATTAAAAATGGGTAGTTAGGTTTTAGATATGCAAGTATTTCCCTCTTTCTGTTTGTATCAAGTTATTTTGACTCAGTGGAGTTTTATGCTGTTGGCTAGATTTGACTAAAAGATACAGTAAGTCCTTATTGCACAGTGACTGTATGTGTCCCACTGTTGTGTCCAGGTGTGGTCATTGCCAAAGGCTACAGCCAGCATGGAACGAGCTGGCAGACAAATACAACAGCATGGATGAACCCCCGGTGTATGTAGTTAAAGTAGACTGTGTTCAGGACACGAAGTTCTGTTCCAACGTCCATGGAATCAGGGGCTACCCCACGTAAGTCTGAGTCACAGAATCTTATTAATTCATTGCCCTGTATTAGCTAGGATTTGTTTTCTTAGTCTGTACTATATTTATGCTAATGGAATGAAAAATAATAAAATTAATGTGGCAACACAGACGCACACTGTCGTCTTGATCAATGATTGACAGATAAGTGACTCATTAACATTTATTTTACTGCAAATTTACTCAATAACTTGAAGACATTCTCTTGCACACTCTGTCAGTGTATTTAACTTCATAATGTGACTGCAAACACAGCACATGCAGGGTAATGACTGACAGAGCTTTATCCACATTACCTCATCCTAAAGATTGTATTGCTAAATTAACCAATGAGTAGAACTGCATGCATGCATTGCATTAAGTTCACACTATGCATTCTAACTTCATCTTCATAAAAGACATATTCCCTAGAATAATTTTGCTGTGTTTTTTGTGTAGGCTAAAGTTGTTTAAGCCAGACCAGGATTCAGTTAAGTACACAGGGCCCAGGGATGTGCAGTCCCTGGAGACATGGATGCTGAAGACACTTCAGGAGGAGCCTTCAGTGAGTGGCATTCATCCAGTTTAACATCTGAAGTTTGGAAACCAGCTAGAAATAGCACTGTTAAGGTGTTTAGAGCTTAAGGTTGTGTGTCCTTTAGGAACCGGAGACCGAACTGGAGCCTCCCAAAGCCCCAGAGCCCAAGCAGGGCATGTATGAACTTACTGTTCACAACTTCAAGACCCACATAACCAAAGGTAAATTTATTGTTGAAGAAATAGTTTATAATACTTATTCTTTTGTATGATGTAATATAGGAAAATCAGCAGATCACTTCATATTGTCTGTTTTTGCAGCTGCTTCCTGCTTTAGCAGATCGAAGTTTCTGTTGCGGCCCAAATTTTTATGCTTGCTTTCTGTTTTTAACCACACAAACTAGTTCTTCTGGAGCTTAAGAGAATGGAAACCCTTACTGGATTTACATAACTGACATTTCAACAAGAACAACCAAGCCACAATTCACCATGTCAGTCCATACACACCAACTGTTACACACTTGTCTCCTGTCACCTCACGTTTCTGGATTTTGAGACAACGACTGCAAAAACAAACAGCACTCACGATAATTATCTCACTGAAATTATGGGTAGTAAGAGAAGTTGAATGTTTTGGTTTTGAGGAAAAATAAATAATTTCTTGTTTGGAGACGAACGAAGGCAGGATATGACATAGGCATTTTTAAAATGGTGTTTATAGGTCCCACCTTCACATCTTGGCAACAGAGCTCCAATAAACGTTGTGTAAGTGGTTGAGTATAACCTCTGTCTAAGACGTGTATATTTTCACTTAGAGGCTCTGTTAAGTTCATACTGTAATCAGCTATGCACAGTCCACCGCCAAATCAAAAATCTGAACTCAAAGATTTCCAACCTATCTTTAGTACTACTTTAATGTGTAAATGTTAAGACCAGACATTTGCTCTAGATCTCTTTTGTGTGAAATTCTAACATGTTTTTCTCCTCTTGTTTCAGGTGCACATTTTGTTAAGTTCTTTGCCCCATGGTGTGGTCACTGCAAAGCCATGGCCCCGACCTGGGAGCAGCTGGCCACAAGCTTTGAGCACTCAGATGTTGTCAAGATAGGAAAGGTGTGTCTGTATTTGTAAACCACAGATGGTGTAAGCATTCACAACATTTTAAAGTGCTGTCCTCAGCTTCCAAGCGGCACTCTTTGCTTGGGGCTTTTAGTGCTCTCATCGAGCAGCTCATCACTGTGTGTTATTATAAAACTTTATCCTGTTGTTTCACAGACAGAACAGGATCCGATCCGATCAAGACATTATCTGTTTGCACACTAGAACATTAAAAACCAATGATCACCTCTTAAACATATTTGCAGGGTGTGTTTGTACTGATGGTTGGTGCTTGTTCAGTAACACAGATGTTCATATCATGTTTGTCTAGGTGGATTGTACACAGCACTATGAGGTGTGCTCTGAGAACGGCGTGCGGGGATATCCCACGCTGCTTTTCTTCCACAACGGACAGAAGGTGCGGGGGAAGTTCTAGACAGTTATATATGTTTTCCAATTTAAAATGACTTTTCCTTTGGTTTCATGGTAATAGCAGTGCATAATAAATTGTGTAACATTTATACAGACGGAGCAGTACAAAGGCAAAAGAGACCTGGATTCTTTCAAAGACTTTGTAGACAACCAGCTGAAGGCCATCCTCGCTGAAGAGGAAAAGCAGGAGGATCCGAGTGCAAATGAGATCCCTACTGATGAGCCAGCCAAAGAGGAGGAGGTGAAGGTGCGTATTCATATAAGCTGAATCCATTCAGTTTTTGTGTCAAGACTCAAGAATCCATCCATCTTTTAATCTTTCTGCTTAACATTTGCTCCTTTACTCTTTGCAGTCCAGTGTAGTGGTCCTGACAGAAAACAACTTTGATGAGACGGTAGCCAAAGGCCTCACCTTCATCAAATTCTATGCTCCATGGTAAAGCATATTATCATAAATTACCAGTGTTCACCTTTTATGTTTTAGTACTGTGAGTTCTAATCAATGTCAACAAACGTCTAGGTTGTGAAAGTTTTTTTTTACATATATATTCATACATGTATCCAAACAGTTTGCAGTCAGTTGGGGTGATGTAATCCTTGTTATCCTGCTGTGTAGGTGTGGCCACTGTAAGAACCTGGCTCCAACATGGGAGGACCTTTCCAAGAAGGACTTTCCTGGCCTCACTGACGTCAAGATAGCCAAAGTGGACTGCACTGTGGAGCGCACACTCTGCAACAAATACTCTGTAAGTATGCACATGTCAACCACAATTTATGCTGCAGGAAGAACTAAACTGAAGTGGACATGTAGCAAGTTGCATCTCCTCCTCCTCTCATTCCGATCTGCCACTTTTTCCATTTACTCGAGATTAAGTGTGTTTTAGGATGCAATAAAACCAAGATGGTGGTTTTATCACATAGCCATAAAACAATATGACTGCTACATTCTTTAATTAGACGTTATAGACTGTAATTGTAAAGCACATTTAACACTGTCAGGGGTGGAGGAATCTTAATGCACATTTACGGAGAGAAAAGCCTTTATTCAGTGTTGACTACATGTGAAAGAATAGGACAAATCTGAAATGTTCTTCCCGACCAAGTTGGCCTACTCATACCTCCAAAATAATAAAGTAATTATAAGGTTAATGTGTCATACAACAAGTGTTTTAAGGCAGTATAATAATATCATATGGGTTTTGTTGGCAAAAAGTCAATCATTAACCCAGTTTATGTCTGACAGTGTTTATTTTTTTTCTGGATTGCTTTGTCAAGGGTCAACATCCACAGTCGGATATACACCCTGTAAATTACCCTTTTTTGTAGTGATGATTATGACACCGACTCACTATGATACAATAGTAACTTGTTTATGAAGTTGAGATTATACCAGTTTCATTCTGTAGTAATTTGGTTGCAGTTTAACGGCAGAAAAGTCAGGAGCATTATTTATTTATTTAACAAAACCCAAGAAGAAAACACTCTTGACAGTATGACCTAACAGTCTCAATATTGGTGACTTCTTCCTCCCATTTCTCTATAATAGTGTTGTGTTTTTGGATGTTGTCATTTGGAAACAAAACTATTCAACAAGAGCAGTTTCAGTTTGACTGCAGTTGTTTTTTTGTTTAATTTGAAATGTTTTTTCTAATGTGGTGTGACATGAGTTCATGACCAGTGAACTTTTTCTTTCAACAATGAATGCACGTTGGTTTTTAATCTGTTGTGTAAAACAAGTTTATTATAGGATGGAATATGCTTGAACAGAGCTGGACTTGCTTGCATACCTAGTGGTAGATCTGAATGGCAGTGTTCCAAACAGGAAGTAGTATCGAAGTAAGTTGTTGACGTTCTTCCCCCTTCGTTCAGGTGAGAGGTTACCCCACCTTGCTCATCTTCAGGGCAGGAGAGCAGGGTGACGAGCATCACGGCGGGCGGGACCTGGAGTCCCTGCACAGCTTCGTGATGAGACAGGCAAGGGACGAGCTGTAAAACCGTCAAATCACCACGCACCTCCCACCACTTGGCTCGCCCCGAACTGCATTTCTGGCCAGTAGGACATCTCTGTTCTACAGCAGCTAAACCTCTTCTGTCTTTCTCCACTTGGGTTTTTTTTTTTTTTTTTTTTTTCAGAAAGGAGTCAGCCAATGACACATGGATGCACTGTCCTTTTTTTCATTTTCTTGAGGACAGAATAGTTCAGTAGTGTTTTGGATGTGAATGTCTCATTACTTAAACCTTTGAAAACGGTGAATTCTGTTCTATCGTATTGCAAATTAAGTAATACGCTAAACAACCACTTTGTAAGCACTGCTAAGTCAATCAGAACTACAAATCCTTACATGCTTGTGAGTAGCAATTCAGGACAGATGTCCCACTAAATATCACCTGTTTCTGGGCAAACCTCTATAGCCATTTTTAAATGTGACATTTTATACGTGGTTAAATCATAAGCCATTAATATTCTGGTACTGTCACTCCAGAGATTGTACAAGTTGCCCCCACCCCCCCATTGTGATGTCGAGTGTTAAGTTGAAGGTACTTTCTATCCATTGTCAGTGTCGGCCTATGTGACTTAACTCTCAGGGAAATGTCTGTGCTGACTGGGAGGAGTGGCGACAAGCTTTATTGTTGTCATGGGAGTCTGTTACATTGTCTCAGTGTGGTGTTTTTGTTTTTTTTTTTTTGTTTCTTTTAATGGAGAGGTTTTATATCATATCAGACTCCTGTGATCTCAATGAGCCATCCTTCTCTACACCTCCTGGATTACAGTCTCAGGCCTGGACCATGTGCCCCATATCCCCATGACTCAACACCTTTAGAGTTACTACTGCTTCCGTTTCTGTTTCATTTACCACCAACCAAATGCATTTCGCTGTCTCAGTCTGGCCAGCATCATATCCTCAGATGTGTGAATGTAAAACTGTTGTGCTGTAATACTCGGGCCAACCCCATGTTGAAAGGTTTGGAACCAGCAGATGGTGCAGGAGAGGGTAGTTAGCTTATCCTGGGGTGAGTATTCAGGGTAAAACCCATGCAGTGTGAGTTTAGCATGTTGATTGCAGTAGAATTCTTTTTGCTGTGGCACTGAACCCTTATTCACAGCTCCTTGTGATGCTGCGGTTGTCATGTTTTTAGGTTGAAACTGGAAGGCTTCACTGCAGCTCAGGGTCAGTTGGCATCGCCAGCATCTAATCACCTCTGTATGGTCATTTATTTTCTTTTTTTTTGTTGTTTTCTTAAATAACTTTAGTGATAAAACCAGCTGGATGGTAGGTCAGTATATTCTAGACACTGAATGTCCTACAGACTACAGATGAGTACAGACTACATCCTGTATGAATGGTGATTAAACAACAATGGAAAACAATTATAAGTCACTAAACCACATCTGGCTTGGCTTTAATTTCTTCTCTTACTGTAAACACTGGCTAGATTAATGAATCAAACTGAAGTCTTTAGTGTGCCACAAACTGTATCCTAACCACCAACCCACAATTCCAGCGTTAATGGAAGACTAATGAGTGTTAAACCAAGAACATGTAATTTGACACAGGACTGGGATGTAGGAGCATTTGCAGTTACTTGAGGAGTGAACTTCAGCGTTAAGGCCACTACAGTGCATATGCTCTTTGACCCAGGTAGTGTCAGGTGTGTGCAGTGTAATATAAGACACCATGTACCATCTAACACAAGCTCACAAACAGTCACACACGAAGCATTTTTTTGTCAGTAAAAGTTTTTTATGGATAGCACATGGTCTAAGGAACTCCAGTGACAGAAGTTTTTTTTTTTTTTCCTTTTTCCTCGTGAGTCATGGGTTGTGCACTACCCATGCTTTTTGTACAAAAAAGAGTGAGTAATGGCAAGTTGTAACATGAGATTTCATAATAAATTTTTTTCAAAAATAAGTTTGCATTTTCATTTTGTTCTCGCATCTGTCTGTTAATAAGGTATGTGATATTTTTTTAATAAAGGTGCAATAAATAAGCCGAAAATGTACAAGTATTTACAAAAACAGTCTTAACATGATCACATGTAAACAGCAGCTTACCAGAGGTATATTTTGTAATTTATGGTTGGTTAGGCACATAAGGTATTTTGATTCTTATTGGTATTAGTTTTTCATTAAAATATGTTCTCTAAAAGATCCCATGTCATTCAAAGAACTCAAAGCTCACAGTAACAAGTTCAACTGGAAAGACGTTGCCACTGGACACAAAACTCGACATAATTTCACCCTCAGGGTTGAAAAAGCAAAGGGCTAATTTCAGAAAACTGGCACAGCAGCCCTTCTGCCGGCTGTTTTTGACTCACTAAATGTTTTTCCACAATCACTTGATGGGTTGTCAAGGGTGGAAGCGTTTGTTAACTTTGTGAGTGCAGCAACATGGAAATGGCCATTTGCGGTATGTCGGAGGGATAAGGCCGTATTCTTCGGTTCTTTGGAGGAAAACATCAGTTTAGCCACAACATGCATCACGTTGAACCAGCCTGGTGAATCGCAGCTCAGCGTGAGCCCGGCAAATATTGACATGGAGGAGATATTTGGAGCAGTGCACTACTGAAATAGCCTGTGGTCACTTTGGTTCAGTCCATATTATATTTTAGGAAGGCAAATATGGCTTGAGAAGAAAATACATTAGTAAAAAGGAAGGAAATATGAATCTACTGCCTCCAATGCATCATAAATGCAGTATATGAATGTCTGGGCTGGGATCTGTTGTTCCTTTAATACGTCTGTGCTTAATTCATAGTACTTATGAACAGTTTGACCTGGTGAAGTCACTGACTAGAGTTGGTTTAAGTGCTGTCGTACACCCCAGGGTCACGCGCTGAAGAGAAACGGATCATCAGTTCTGTTTCTTTGTCGGAGAGAAGGGAAAGAAAGCAGCACTCTGACTGGTCCCACAACAGTTCAGGTTCGCCCTTACCCTCTCAGCGAGGGAGAAGGTGCAGTAGCCTTAGAGGCGTTCATACACACACTTCCATTAACACATAATATACAAATTGAAACATCCCCTCCTCTCCACACACACGCAGCCATTCAATCACTAGCAGACCCATGAAGTGACGGCTCCACTCCGCAGCCGATGGAGAAGGTGACAACTTGACAACTCGGTGGCTCAACACGGGAGTGAAGTTGCCTCATAGACGACACCTACTGTATATGGCTTCATTTTTGCAATGGTCCCCTCCAAGCGACATACTTGGTTTTAGTTTTCAAAGTTTGTATGAGTAGACAGATGTTTTTAAATGTCCAGAATGATTGGAATAGAAGGTGTAAATGTCCTCGAGGGTGGACACTTCCTTCAGGCAGGAAACTGGTATCAAGTGGTGGTCAACCTCACCCAGTTGTCACTGATGCATTTGCAGCCCTTTGCCAGCCCAGCCTTCAATCAAACCCTGCTGACCCTCTGTGGTGTCAGTGGCAGCCGCACGCCCGCACCACCATGTTCTTGTATTTCTTCAGTATGACGTTGGAGTTGTCGTCAAAGTACAGCACTGAAATGGCATGGAGTTTGGTGGGGGCGCAGCACGGCTTTGGGACGTTCTCAGGGTTCATCAGGTGGACCTAAAAAAAAAAATCAAACATCTCAAACTGAGGGAAGAATTCCATTATAACACCATTAAATTATCTATAAATGGGAAATTTAGCTGCAAATAAGTCTGGGCTGAAATTAATTAACAAATAATCTACTTTTTATACAATCTTCTTTAGTCCTGCTGCATAAAACTACACATTTGTTTAGGGCTGAAAAAAAAAACACATTCTGACAGAATATTTTCTGAAAACAAGTTATTATCATGTTATATTTCTCCTTAATAATTGAATATTTCTTATAAGATATATCATTTTTTGTTAGAAATGAGTCACAATTTGTTAGATGCTCTGGATTAATTGCAACTGAAGTGGATAACATGTAATTGGTTCGTCACAGAAAACTTATATTAATAATAAAATATAGTTGAATATCAAAAAAGTATCCATAGCTAAATTCAGAAAAAGAATGAGACAGAATCTGTTACTGGAATACAGCGCGCACTGAGCCATATGAGCCTTGGGTCAAAAAACAAGTTTACGATGGATACTTTGATCAAAACGACCACAGAAATTCATAATATAAACCTATTTTTGTGTCTCCCAGAGATGATATATGACATGTACAGCTGTCCAAAGATAATATACGTAGGTAGGATGAAGCATATTTTGCAATTCTATGCCAGTCTGCAGCCACTTTTATACTGTGTTGCTCCATTTTTACTGAACCCGTCCTACATTCACAGAAATCTATGTAAGCATTACCACAAAATCCTAAAATGACTCCTCCTGGACTGAATGCGGTGAAGTCCAGAATTTCAGTCTTACCAGTGTCTGTACAATAGCGTGGTTGGTGGCATTCATGTGGGCATTTAAGGGGAAGGAGCACTCTCCATCACAGTAGTTGGCTGCGTAGCCTTCAGGAGCAATGATCCAGTCCTGAGAAAAAGAACACAGCAGTGGGACTGGTTAGCGACGTTGTAAATACTAAAGTGCATCATAAAATTATAGTGTGAAGCACAATGTTTTAATAAGACTCATATGTTCAAACGCACACCATGAGATCAGATTAACCCTTAAAGACCAAGAGCAGAGACTTCAAAAGGAGTTCTCTGGATTTAGAATATATAAAACCAGTGCATTTTGCAGAGAAAACCCAAAAAAAAGCGACTTTTTCAACAAAATATGTCATTAACTGAACATAAAATCAAACATTTGCAACCGCAAACTACACACAAATAATGCAACAAGTCCCGTCATGATTGAAAACATTACAGGAACATTACTATGAGGATCAATGTTGGCATTTACAGACGTTTGTTGTGATTTCCAAATAAATTTTTTGATACACCTCACCTTTTCTATATGATTTATCACCATTTACAGTCAAGGAAAAAATTATTAGACCATCAAAAGTAATCAAAAATAAATGTTATGCAATCAGTTACTGTGTGTATCATATGACTAAAACAGATAGAAAAGAAAACATGGAATGTCTAAAAGCACAGTTTTTGTCAGTACAATGACATAGATATTGATGTAAGACTTTAAGTGATTTTGGTTTTTATCAAGAAAACATGAAAAATGGATAAATATCAACTCTGAAATTAAACTATTATCAGCTATTTTTGTTGTTATCGGTATATTTGTCCAAACAAATGTACCTTTAGTTGTACCAGGCATTAAAATGAACAAGAAACTGAAGAAAACAAGGGTGGTCTAATAATTTTTTCCACAGCTGTATTATTGCATTTAAAGACATTGGAACAGGGAGATCTGAGGAAAAAGTGACATTTTTTGCTAAACATATCATTCACTGAATAGAAAATGCATCTATACTACTGGCATTTGTCAATAGTTATTGGTGAATGACTAATGCAGAAGATGAGAATGTTTTAAAGTTTACTATGGAGCCCTGGAATGTCCAAATAAGACACTGAGAAACTGCATTTACCTGCATTATTTCAACATATTGATAGGATTAGTGTTTTTAAAATTACTTAGATCATTCTGTGGTTTTAGTCATTGGTACCTGTTTGGGTCTTTGACTATTAACTCTTACATATTAGTCGGGTCAAATTTGACCCATTTTGACATTCACTAGTAATAAAATACACTAAACATCATTCTTATCCTGAAATTTGATGACTTTTCCTAAATTTTGCCAAAACACACATAAATGAAAATATTTTAAATGTTATACTTTTGTACAGGTGCTACAGATTTTTGGACACTGAGGCTGGTTCAGGTCAATTTTATACATAAATCATAATGTTTTTGTTTTTTTTTTTTTATGTGTGTTATGTAAAACAGGACATGATACTCTGTGATAATAGATGTTTTTCTGCAAAAACGATTTTGTAAAACTTCTTGCTCTGAAACATTGTATTTATATATTACATATATTTATTAATGTGGGACAGTGTATTTAGACATTCTAAATAAATCTGTAGTTTAATATTTGGTATAGACACTTACTATGAGGGAATTTCGGGTTAAATATGACCTGAAACAAACTGTGAAGGCTTAAGAAATGAACAGTTTGTAAGGGTTAAGGTTCATTGTGTGTTTTTCTATTGTTGCTATTTGTAAATTTGGTGTTAACCTCGTAACTGAGGACAAATCCCTTCTCAAAACCTCAGTCTGTGGAATCACTCAAGGAAGTTATACCGCTCTCGTTCTTCCTTCCTCTCTGTGTCTTACTGTTTTGCGCTGACATATTATTTTCATGTTTAACCCTTCTAAGTCATATGTGTTTGTTTCAAAGATTTTAAAGTCTTTAGCTTGTTTGTATGTATATGTGTGTGTGTGTGTGTGTGTACTTGCGTGTGTGTGTGTGTGTGTGTGTGTTGGCAGTCTCCCTCTAGATGTCAGTACTGTGTTAACAGCTCACAGCCTGTTTGGAAGGATGTACATAGCACTGCCCTGCTCTTCTACGTCGTCCCCTGTCTGTCTCCTAGTAAACACATCGACACAAATCTACCGTCTGAGACTTCGTTTACACCCACCGCACTACTACGGATTTCCTCTCTTGTGCCCCCCCGCTGCTTTGTAGCGATAGTGTTACCTCAGCCTGACAGTCTCTTCACAACAGGGATGGATTATGCAACACACGCTCTGGCACAAATGTCCCCATCGTGTTGACTGTAGTTTTTACTTCCAAAATAATCACGCGCATCTGTAAACCACATTCCATCAGATGTGGTTTAACTCTCATTTCACAGGTCAGTTCACGGTGATGAGAGTGAAATCGAGTCCTAAACACAGACTGTGGGAGATAACTGTTCTAAACAGGATTTCCGTATGTCCTTAAAAAGTCATAAAAAAAAAACCTAATATCCAATATTCTGTATTTTAGGCTTAAAACTGACCGATATATTATAAGCTTTCTCAAATAAAAGTCTTTTTTTTTTTTTTTAATCATCAAATATTCCATTTTTGGTTAAATTTTTTGTGTTTCCTGAAAAAAAATGACTAAATTGATTATTTTAAAGGTGACAATATCAAAGTCAAGTTTATTTTTGTAGCACATTTACAACAACAGAAAGTACCCAAAGCTGTGCAACAATGGACAGTCACTGAAAAAATTATTAAACTATGAAAAGTCATCAGAAACAATGGTTATGCAATCAAGTACTAACTCCTGTGTGTATCATGTGACTAAAACAGAAAAGAAAACATGGAATGAATAAAAGCATTGTTTTTGTCAGTACAATGACACAAATCTTGATGTAAGAACTGAAGTGATTTTGTTTTTTTTATCAAGAAAACATGGAAAACAGATAGATATCAGCTCTGAAATTAAACTATTATGAGATATTTTTGTAGTTATTATTGTATACGTCCAAACAAATATACCTTTAGTTGGACCAGGTATTAAAATGAAGAAAAAATTGAAGAAAATAAGGGTAGTCTAATATTTTTTTTTTCTTTGATTGTAAGTAAAAATAGAAGATACATAATATTTTTTAGAAAATTAAATACAATACATACATACAATACATAAAATATATAGATACAGAAGATAAGACATACTCAAACTGATGAAACAGATACACAATAATAAGATAAACAGCATCTAAAAACACAACCACAGGATAAAACAAATACAAGTCACACACTTTTATTAAAAGCCAGTGTAAATAGATGCATCTTTAAAAGACATTTACAATGCTAAATGGACTGTGCACATGCAAATATCAATTTAACAGGTCTTACAAACAGAATAGATTAAGTTCAAGATTTTTTTTTTTAATAAGTTGCGTTAAACTATGTAATTTTAAACTGAGTTTAGAGGACACTTTTGCATTCATTATAGTGTTACCAACCAATAACCAATAATGTCTGGCTCTTGTGTGATGGGATGTGAATTAAGACTTTATAAACATTTATAAAATCCTAAATTTAACCTGTCGAAACATGCAGAAACCCTGGTAACAAGTGTTTGCTATAAGGTGTTAGTTACCTGCCAGCCCAGCTCACGGAAACTGACGTAAAGCTCGTGTCTTCTGCAGGCTGTCTTCTGATCACTGCTGTTGTAATCTGCAAAAAAACCCACAAAAAACATCTTAAAAATCTGAACAAATTAGAAAGGATGAACCATTACGTTACAGTGTTCTACCATCAATATTACACTGGTTAACCTTTAGTAACATCTGTGATGGCAAAACACAGTAATAGCCCTCCCTCTGAGAGTGAACTAGAAAAAAAGATCCAATTAAACCCAGTGAAAATGAAGCATTACATTCTGAATGTGCAAGTAGAAGAATAACACAGTACGCCCCATGTAATGCACTAGGTGGAGACACATGTGAGGGCGTGGACCAGCACACAGGCACACATGGTTATTACAGTAGTTACTCCACTGTACGTGCTTCACATTCATTTGCCGTCTAATGCCTTTGAATGGACGCCTAATTGAATTCATCAGCATTCAATATTACTTGGCTTGAGCACGAGCACGGCGACACAATTTCAACTGTGTTTACGGACCGGCCCGTTATGCTGTTTACGGGTAATTATCGCTGTTCCAGTCGCAGGTACGGCTTTGGTTTTAAGTCAAGGAGGTCACTGCTGGCATTGGAGTCAAGTCGGTGACGCAGAGTTTCCACTGTTTTAGCTCACTTTCTGTGTCTTGCCTCATTGATTTTATTGTTTTGATTATTTTCTTCTTCACAATCCTCCCATAGAAAGATAATTAGAGGGAGAAAACACAGCTATGGCCGTTGTGCTAAAATCTGTCCCTTAACACACGGGACAAACTGAGCATGGTTTCTTGGTGGCCCCACAGTTGCCTAAGCAATCCTCCAGAGCTAAACCCGCAAGAGATTTAATTGCAGTTGGTTGTTGGTCTGTACATTTTCACACTGCACAGCTAATTATAAAAGTGTTAACCAACTGTTTTGGCAGACGACCATGCAGCGGTTTCCTATATATATATATAGCTTTTTGTGTCACATGTCATTAGGGTTACAATAAGGGTTCTTGATTCCATGTTTAGCCACGCTGGAGTTCAAGCTGCAGTAGCTTTGCACCAACAACATTATTGCAGCTGCAGCATATACAGCAAAAAAACAAAAAAACAATTAGATCTAAACATGAAGCCTGATGTTGGTGCATGCATCTGTCAGACATGTACAAGCTACAGTCTTATTTAATTTAGCTGTGTGAGTGTCAGAGAGACGGTGAGTCAGACTGCAGACGGGGATTTGTCACTCAGTCACAGCCGCCACCCAGCCACTCACCAACGGCAGCCATGTTTAGTCAGCTGGATTTGACAACACACACACACACACAGTACGTACACACACATTTCCATTCTCTACGGGTCACTGATGCTGGCTCTTTACATCTCTGCCTCTATCGTTCACTACCAGCTCTACTTAACACACACACTCACTCACATATGACCTGATGTTTACCTGTTTCAAAGCCAAAGTCTACTTAGCTCCTCATTAAAAGGGAGAGCTGTAAGTTGAATTCAACGCTGCTAGTTGCATTTAGATTTCATCATCAAATCGAGTTTCATTTTGAACAGACGTAGTGACCGCACTGCCCAGACCCGTGTGTTTTAGCTGGACTCATCTCAAATAAGGCAGCGAGACAGACAGCCAGGGACAGCGAGTTGGACTTGTCACTCAGTTGAAGTAAATTAAACAGAGCAATGAAAGAGAGGGAGGGAAAACCAGAGCGTGGCACTGACACTGAATCACTCTAGGTCTCACTTTGTACTGTTTGTCTTCTATAATATAATATAATCTTTGTACACGAGCATCTACCCTATTACATCTGTGAGACTGTAAGAAGGTACTTTAAGGAAAATGCTGGCATTTAAAATATACAAAACTTAAAGGTAGGGTAGGAGATCCGACTTTAAACTCGACATGTCGACATTAAACTTAGAAATGTTGAGAATAAAGTTGATGTCATCAAATTTACATTTTATTCTTGGAATTTCGAGTTTAAAGTCGACCCATCAAGATTAAGCAGTTTCAGATGCTGCAGCTCTTTCATAATTCATAGTTTAGTTTTTGTTTGTTCAGAATTAATTATTATCCTTGTAAATCCAACCTGGACTGACTGTATGACTTTGACTGACTTTGTGCAGTAATCTGACCCTGGCTTTTCTGCCTCTGTCCATAATAATATACATTATATAGACTAAATGTGTCTAAAATGCAGGTGTATTTGCATCAAATAGAGCAAACTATCACATGATCACAAATAAATTCATCAGGGTGTGAAGGAGATTTTAAGCAATTTAGTAAAAAAAAAAAAAAGCTCCAGGAAAACATCTCCTACTCTACCTTTAAGCAAAAATAGCTGGTTACATTATACTTTTAGTGCCAAATATTGATGGAGTCTTTCATTTTTGGCTCTGAGAAGACAACAAATCAAAAGCAAATCAGTTCTGATCCAAAATCTCAACAAGACAGTGTCTGTTTTACTGCAGCAAAGCCTGAACACATCATAGACGGGCTAATTCTGTGAGAGAAAGGAAAGGAAAGGTGAGATTGGTCACAACTGGGAAGGCTGAGTGAGGTCAGAGGGTCACGTGTAACCATCGGATACGGTCAGGTGTTTCCCGAGTTTGCGGTTGCTTCCTTTCTGATAGGAAGAGCATTTTGCTGGATGCCTGTTAATGTGGAAATACAATGTTTACGTACATCTGTGGAAGCTCATATCCAGCCTATACACGTGCACTTTCAATGTGCATCTGCGTTTATGTGAATGTGTTGTAAGTGTGTAGTTGACATACATGACTACAGTTATGTGCGTGTCTTCACGTGTACTGGCTGACCTAGCAGAGTCTTCGACAGCTGAGAGCATTTGGATTGAACAGATTTATTGTATGTTGACCTTACAAATGAGAAAACAGGCTGGTCCTACTCTACTCTAGCTACCTATGATTATTACCAAAGAGAAAAAAATAAAGACTTTTGCAGCTTCCTTAGCATAGCATTGCATAGAACTTGACATTTACAGTGTGTGTATGTATGTGTGTGTACATATATGAGAGAGAGAGAGGGGGGGGGGGGGGGGGCAATTTAAAGAACAGATCTGATTGGCTGACCTGATGTGAACCTGAGGGGATGTTTGCAGAGAGAAGGAATTACACTAACAGTATAGATGGAGCTGTACATCAGAAATAAAGTTAGTCTATGAACTGGGAGCTTGTTAAACACTGGCACACTGCCTCCAAATGTGTACACCCATATTACACACACACTCAAACACACTCCTAAATAGACCCCCTGCTTCCACATCCACATTTACTTTATGGTGCATAGCATTCGGCTCCGGGTCAGAACACAGCCTGACATGAAGTGTAATTGAACTCACATTACCCCTTACAAACCAGTCAGATTTGTACACTGGAAGCCATTAATAAAATCAGCCATTAGTCTTTGGGTTAACTACTACAGTACACACAGGGTGACAACATCTGGTCACATCTTACTTTCTCCAGTGTCCATTCATACTCCACAATGTAAATTACCTGCAGCAAAAAGAGACACAATGAAATTAATGAAAAGTGAAATGAAGTCCAGCGCTTGAAGGTTTGTTTTTGTCAATGGACAAAAAAATCTGTGGTTTAATTTGCCTGTATTTTCAGGCTGTTTTCAGACAAGCAGGGGGTTCAATATATGATTGACAGGTGGCATTAATTGTTGTTTAGGTGTGACCTGTATGTGATTCTCTCTAAAAAACTGACTTAATTTTTCCATAATGGCATTAAACAACATTCACCTGTATTTATATTTCATCTTTTCATTTGGACTGAGGGAGAGAGAGCTGCAGAAGGACGATGTGTATATTCAATTTGTGAAATTTAAATTCTTCATTTCAGCTCCTGCAACCTTAATGAAGACTAAAACTGAAACCAGCAGTTAAACTAATTTTATTGACTTAAATACATTTTCCAAAAGCTAAATAAATATTACAGTGTACAAAGCCACAACATGTAAGCAGATAAAACAGCCTGGTGTCATTTTCCTCCTGTGTTAATGGTTCAAGGTTTTACAAACAATAGGGACCATTAATAAACAGTGGTTTTTTTTTTGTTTTTTTTTTTACAACTTAAATCAACAACACTTCCTGCAAAATACTTGACAAAGGAACTAAATAAAAACTAAACTAAAATAAGTAAATTCTTAAAAAAAAAAAAAAAAAAAAAAAAAAGAACCAAAACCACAATTAACAAAAAAACTGGACGGAAAAAAAAAATCAAAATTAAAATTATTTAAAATTGAGGAGCATTCAAAACACTGTTGAACAAAATGTTTACTTTTCTATATTTGGTACAGTATACAGCTTACTCTTTATCTCACACACACACACACACACACACACTCACACACACACACACACACACCATTTTCCATGCATCTCTTGGCCTTCAAAGCCATCAGCTTTTACAGTCTGTGGGGCTCTTTAAGAGGAATAAAGCTGATATTTACTGTGGGCTTTCATTGAGTGTAAAGGCCCAGATTTGTGGTGCCCATAAACCACATCTCCCCTTCCTGCCTGTTAAAATTTAATGTCACACAGCTACCGCTGGGCTCCGGCTCCCATGAGACTTCCATTCATTTCTTTTTCCTTTTCCTTGACAGAGAGCAGAGGTGGGAAAGTTCTTTTTTTCTCACATATTACACTAATTTGTATGACTTTGTTGGACTGAGTGTACAACACCTCAGTGTATGTGTAACTATTCTAGTAGGTTTGAGTTGTGTTTGCCTCAAAAAAATAAAAAATAAAAAATGACATGGCATTCTGTCATGTAATTTATGAAAGAATAAGGAAATAACACTTACAATGACATGAGATTAAAGGAGGCACTGTCTTAAATTTACACCCAATGGAAAACTACTACATTTATCTTAGAGAACTGAAAATTTATGACATTGAACTGAAATATGTTATTTAGTGATAACTGCAGGGATAGTATGTAGGATATAGTTGAACTTAGCTGTGTAGAAATCTACATAAGCTTTTTTTAAAAAAAAAAAAAAAAAAAAAAAAAAGGCTATGCTAAACAGGTAACAGTAAATTTGAAGTTATCTTCATTAGTCAACTTTCTAATAAAACAAAAAGAAAGTTAAATTTACTTTCCATAAATGTCTGCACCATGGCACCTAAAGGACTAAACTACACAGTTGCACATGATTCAGATACAACACATGAATATATTACAAAAAAATTTCTTCAGTGTTAGAGCCAGAAAAATGACCGCATTTGTGCGATCATTTTCCCTCTGTATGATTTATGGTAAATAATGTCAAATAAATAATAATCCCATCACTTGTGACATTAAATATTAATACTAATATTCATCTGTTCTATCTAACTTGAATTAATTTCCTGACAGTTTACAACTATCTTTAAACAATCCTAAATATTACCCTAAAAAGCTCAGTATTACGTCTTCCCATCAAAGACCTCGTGGTTATGGCTCACATATGAACATTTTCATCAAAACACAATCTTTTTTTTATGCCTCTGGTGCAATAGTTAAACATTTTCCATCCGGCAAAGTGAACAGAGCACTACTTCCATCTTACAGCAGCGTAACTAACCGTGTTTAACCTGGAAATGTTTCTCTTTGAGTCGACAAACATCAACATGTGACACTAAACTTCCCCAGTGGAACCGTTTCACATTGAGTTCATTGAGGTGGGGCAGCGGCTGCCGCTTTCCCACCCCGTCCATTCAATAGCAGGGGAAACACAGCGCCTTACTGAACATAAGCACTGATATACTGGCTTCGTGGGCTGATATTAACCCTTCACCACACTACCTGCCATTCATTAAGTCCCTTAAACGCACATTCACCGTCACCTCGTTCAGGAAAAGGCTGTAAATTATATTTATACATTTCGTTCCAAAAATACATAAATCAAATGGTTCCAGTTCAGGCAGTAGGGGCAGGGTGTTACATTTAGTAAGACTGCATGTGTGACATTTATTTATAAAGTTACTTCAACCAAAAATACCGCAAAATTTGCTTCAAGAGCTGTTAAAGATGTCGTTTTACAGAAGAACAACACGCAGGGAAAAATGTTGGATGTAAAATAAAATGAGCGTATTTATCTGGGAAGATGGAAAGAGCGAGTCCCAGAGGTCGTGAAGACATGAAAGAAGAATGTCACCGTTGTCCCTGATGTTTCTTCTTCCCTCCTACCAACCACTACTACAGAAGTTTATCTTTCTTCCTGTCTTTCATCACAGCAGTTATTAAACCCTGCGAGGGAGCTCCGCCATGTCTAATTACTCCAACAGTAAACAAAAGGAGGTCGGGTGGGGAAGGAGTGAGGAGAATGACAAGGAGCGCAGAGGAGACGAGAGGCAGATGAAAAAAAAAACACAGCTGGCCAAGCGCCGTGTTATTATAATTCTTTAAGCGATACTGTTAGCGTGGTCAGTCTTTTAGCTGTGGAGCTAATGACTGGCTATGCCTAATTACAGGCCGTCTGTGCTGTGCTGGGACGTGATATTCCTTCCCTGGATGGTTGTTAACTTCCCCCACAGCCGAAGCCGAACCCGACTCCCATTACCTCCCTGGCCTTCCTCGCCCACAAAACCCCAAATTACCTTTAAAGGTGTTGTATTGTTCTTTTGGCAAGATACAAAGCAGCTTTTTCCACTGCACATACGTTACTCACACCCAAACCCCTGCTGACAAATACCCATGTATTCTTATAATGACAAATTTAATTGTAACAGAACCTAAAAAAAAAAAAAAAGATTAATTTTCCCAACAAGTTGCCAATAAGCACCATATCAACTCAAACAAGACACAATACAAAATATGACCAGTGAGTAATTATGGTCTTTTTGGGCTTTGGTGAAAAACAAAGATGATTTATTAGACACATAATCACGCTATTATCTCATAACTAAATGTTGCAGAAATTTATTTGGCTGAATTTGTCCTCATGTCATCTGGAAGACATTTAATATCACATGTCGTTTTAAATCCAGCTCGCTAAAAGTATGAAAATGAGAAAATAACAAGGCCCAAAGCCTCACAGGGAGTACAGTTGGGAAAATAAAGTTTCCTAGTTAAAAGGGTGTTATATATCCTTTGCAGTGGGAAAAATGGTATTTTGGTAATTTATGACAAAGCAGAGCAGCGAGGTAAAATTAAAATCTAAATGAAAACTGACAAGCATATCTCTGAATGTGTCGGGAACGGTTACAAGGTGAAGGCAAATGCCCCCATGAAAGAGATGAAGCTGTAACACAGGTCAGTAGGTAATTCAGGATGGAAACTATTTTTAGAAAGTATACCGATAGAAAAGTAAGTGCCTCTATGTGGAAGCCCGTCTACACTCGAGCAATTAAAAACAAACACGTTGCTGCCTTCCGGTCTTAGATCTTGTGTTTTTTCAGGGTGAGTTATCGGTGAAATACTCCTTTTAGCTGAAGCTGTGGTGGCCTGGAGCTCCGTGCCAGAACAGAAACAGGGGGACAAGGTCTACATTTTGTTTCTCCCTATGAACGCTCCCCATAAGACGGATGCTCTCCCCATCCATCCTGTCCTCCTCCCTGTCTCTGGAGTGAGTGATGCGGTATTGAAACCATATGCCCTCCTGAATTCCTCGCGGATCCTCCCATTTCGTCCAATCCCAGCAGTCGGCTGCTGGCCGCGGACACTCGGCTGTCGCGAAGGGGGCCTCCCTGCTTCCTGTGTAGGATCTAAATATTTACACTCCCCATCGTCCCGAGTGGCGAGGCGGAGAGGTCTTGATGTTTTGGGTTATGTAAAGTCCAATCCTCCAGGATGCATATTTAACAGATTGTCCTTGTTAGAGCAGATTTTTTGAACAGATTCACTTCAGGGAAAGTTTTCTCATCCTCATGATAGGATGGGACACAAAAGCAGACCGTATCTAACCTACCTTTTTAACACACTGCCAACAGGAGTAGTTCAGTCACAGACTTCCTTTTATATATGATATGTATTACCAATGCCACCTTCATTTAGTGTACATATTCCCTCATATAGTGGAAGTGAGCCTGGATGGCATCAATTATGAGAAAGCTACGCCACATTGTGAGCACATGGTGTTCACCTTAGATCACTGATTCATCGTACTCTTCGGTATCACCACGTCTTCAAAACATCTTGACGTAAAGCTCAAAAACATCTCAGGACATCTCAAGCCAAAGGTGACAGCTGGGTAAAAGAGTGTATGAGTCTGGAGCCAAAAATGAACATGTGGTACACTCTAACTGTCCTGTAGCATAACAAATGATGAGTCTTTGTTCTCTGTTATGTCAGCCAAAGCTTTCATCTAATGCAATTACTAGGAAAAAGCCCTGCAGGATTTTAACTTACAACCTCTTGTGCTAACAGCAGCACATTGTAACCTACTGAGAAAGCACAGGAGATGTACTACACAAACACTAAATAGAGCCAACAAATCTCAGCAAAGGATTTTCAGAGCATCACAGTGAGAACAAACCTAGCTTGTCCTGCAAATATTTTGTGTACCATGCAGATGGTGAAACCATTACAGAAGCAACAGCAGAGGTAAATCGCTTCCCAAGTAACCGGCCAAGTCAAGCCATTTGCAGCTGTGTGTCAGTGCACTAAGCTCGGATCTGGCAACAGAGGACCCCAAAAGTGCCGGCTCAGGCTCAGGTTTTACTGCCAGGTTTGGCAAGGTTTTTGAGGTGAGAACTTAGGATGTTAAAGAATCAGCTCCAGTTCTGTCTAATAATAGAGTCTCAGCAACTTTAGTGAACTCAAGTGGACCTGAGTTGATTCTGGTGGATTATTCATCACAGTTCTGAGCTGATTCTGGGCTGATTTGAGGCTCTGGTTAATTAGTTGGTAGAAAACAACATGAGTGTTATGGGATGTGGTGGTCCTTCATGATTTGGTGAAAAAGGTTGTATTGTGATTCATGTGGATGACGCTGCAACTACCTGCGATGTAATATGAAAAAGTATGATATCACACCTTCTTAATACTTAATACTAGTGCTGTCAAACAGTTAACATTTTTAATCAGATGAAACACAGGGTTGTTGTGGAATTTCGATTAATTACGATAAAATTTAATCCATTTTTAATCTATATTAATCAAGTTTCATTTTGGTTGAGCAAGCAGACTCAAGAAAGAAGGGAGTACGCGTTTATTAAACACCTTCAAGAGTTTCAACAAAACAACTTCATCCGTCTTGGTTTTGGTTTGGTTTCATATTTCCATCCAGACCTAAAAACTGTTTGGCATCGTCCATCTTTATGGGTCAGTTCCTCTGACTGTCAGGACTGGATCAACTGCCCATTTGCGCGACGCTAACTGTACTTTGACAAACTGGCTGAAATGTGTTGCCAGAGTCATTCTGTGCGGCAGATGGGTCGATTCTTTTCAAAATTTTAGTCAGATTAATATCACGATGATGGATTAATCCTTTTGACAGCCCTACTTAATACATAATACTTTCATACTTTTTACAAATACTTTCATAGTTTTACAAAACTGTATTAATATATGTATTATAGATGATGCCGTGTTAACTTTGACAGCTTTAATTCACTAATTGTGTAATTAGGTTAACTGAAGCTTAAAGCTAACTGATCTGACAATTATTCAAGTCTAGTGTTTTTTGGCAAACAGAAGTGAATTAATCTCCCTTTAGTTACAGTTTTACGTCACAGCCCCATATTTCAAGGATCCTAGGACTTATTTACACTGCCAATGCAGAACGTCGGGTGTCCTTTATATACACAAAGAACAGAGCGTGTCCCTTCATAGACCTTTTTATTCAGCCATAACCCTGACCTTTCTCTAAATCCATCCATGTGTTTTAGTTGCCTGTGTTGCCCAAACTTTAACCACTTATTATTTTCCATGACCATAATTTCATCCTGAGTCGTGCCAGAATTACAGTGCACTCATACTGTGACTCAGTATTAGCCGGGTGTGTTATCTGTCAAATTACGAAGGATCAGACAGATATTAACAAGACGGCTCAGTGAGCGAAAGATTTACGCAGTGCAGCAGTTGCACAATGAAGCCTCACAGAAGCAGCTGAGTTTCAAGCGTTACAACGTCTGGCCAGAATCTCAGAGCAGGTGAAAGGTGGGCGGATTAGGGTTTGATTTAATCTGGAAAGCTTGCGGACCTCATAACATCAGGCTTATACCTGCTCATTACATCATCTGCAGAACAGGAAGAGGAGCAGGGAGGACTGATGAGGAGGCTCAAAAGATGAGGTCAGCTGTCAAGATAGATTTGTCATCTGTGTCCTAATGAGTTTAATATTCACATGGAGTGAATCTGTCTTTTTGGGCTTTCATACAATTTTCCTAAGATGCAAGATGAAACACAGTACATAACTTTATACTAATATATATATATATATATGTACATACATATATATTAGTATAAAGTTATGTACTGTGTTATACTTTTTTGGATGCATCTGTCTCACACTCCAATCACCTTATCTTTTATTTTTCTGTAGGTGGCCACAAATATGGTAATACATTTCCACTAATGGAATGCAACTAAATAGTCAATTAATGTCCTCAAGTACAGCTTTGAGGTACTTTACATTTCCAAACATTATAGTTCTACTAGACCTACACATATTGCACTTGTTTCTGCACTAGGACTACTTGCTACTTGGTAGATGTAAATAAATTAAAAACTCGTAAAAATTATGACGTGTTATTATAGATTAAACTACCCAAAAGCATCAATACCAGCTACAGCAGCATAGACAGGTATATAATGGTGTGAAGAATTACAATCCATTAGTCTATTTAACTAATTTCCCCTGCGATTAATGAAGTATTCTGATGGGCCGTAATGCTAGTATATTTGATATTAATATTTGTTTATTTTTTACTGAAGTGATATTTTGAATTCTGGACTTGTATTTGTTGTTGTTGTTTTTTACATGGAGTACTTCCTCCACAGCTGAATTGGTGTTTTAGAAAACAAAATACTTTCCATAATCTACCCAGAGAAACTACAGTAAAAACAGGTTGCAGACAGAAGGGCAGGATTTGGATCTGAAGTAGAGAAGGATCTGCCTGAAGTCAGGTCCAATGTGTCAAGAGCCTCAAAGATGAAAACCTCCACCAGATAACACATGCTGCCTATCCACTAATCTCAATGGGTTAGGTATGGGCTACTACAGTGGCTGCAGTGCGGTTAGTTTGTGGTTAGTTGTGGGTGTGCTTATGTACACAGTTGTACTGTGCGATGACACCAGTGTTTATCAGTAGAGGCCAGTGGTTCCCAAACAATGTCAGTACAAGACCTAAAAGTTAGACAAATATGTCCGCATAGACATTTTTAACTTTTGTGCTATTTTCGTCTTGTTACGTCTTTAAAAACTGAGTCCTGTCCTCTGCATTTCACACGGCTTTCACTGAAAGCACTCTCATTTTATCAATATTATAATATGCATTCACTATCCTAGGTAACACTGTGATATGTTTGGATTTTGACCAGTTCTGTATCCCCCTTGTAATATACTGTCTTTTTATGTCTTGTTGGATGGTTGTAACTGAAAGAAAACTGCATTGCTCTGAAATATGTGTAATGACAAATAAAAGCATTCCATTCTATTGTTAGTGAAAGGCAGGTGTAGACTAACCTGCTGGGCCTGACCCTCTGGATCCGTCCTGTGGATGTGTCGATCGGTTGCGATTCTGCTGCCGACGTTTCCCCCCGGTGGAGCGGGCGGTGCGGATGTGGACTTCACTGACCTTGAAGAACGCCACCATAAACGGCTGCTTCTCAAGAGCACCATCACGTCCAACAAGCCCTGCCTCCTTGGAGCTGATGCTCTGCCCTGTTTCAACCAAAGCAGTACCTTATAACTTCTTTTTAAAAAGACACTTGTATGTATGTACAGTATGTATGTATGTATGTATGGATGGATAACATGAGCTAAATTATATTAGTTAATGATTGTAGAATTACCAGTGAATTATTTATAAGAATTAACTTAAGACTGAGAAACATGTTTTGTTATAGTTATTTACTGTATTTTTGTGGTTGTTTTTTTTTTCATAAGAAAAGATCATATTTTAAGTACTAGTACTGATTATAGTTGTGGTACTCTCATCCAGAGAAAATGAGTTGCAGAAAATAATTATGCAGAGCAACTGCTGAATTACTAGGGGTCGGCCAGTTGTTCTTAACAAATATAATCCCACCCCAAACACCCAAAATGTTGATGATGAAATTGATTATTTTTAGTTTGAAGAGGGTGACTTTTGAAATGAAAACTATGTCAGTAATCTAAAAATTGATGCTGAATTTTAGTTGTGTGCAATGTTTATTTTTTGAGTTATGTACTATTTTCCCTCAAAGTCACTATTTCCACTTAGGTAGTTTAATTTTAAGTATTGGCCACTAATTGCTTAATTTCAGCCAATACTGATAGAAAAATGCTCCATCAGCACTGATTGATTACAACAATTCACTGGTCTATCACCATAACAATAAGGAGCCAATATGGTGCTTACATGTTTCATAATAACCAACTGGTTAATGGAGAACCTTAAATCTGAGTTTTACCAAAAATCCTATCTAGTCCCTTACCGCTGCTGGTCTCCACGCTGACCTGCAAACCCAGGTTATGCACTGGACTCATCACCCACAGATTACTGGTGGCAGTGATATCGAACTCCAGCCAACCTTCCTCAGCTGCCCACAGCCTTCGAGACTCAAGTAAGAACAAGTCTGCCTCCCTGGAAAAGCATGAGAAAAATACAGCTGGGATGAGACAAAGACAATAAAACACAATCAATCTTCAGTTAAAAAAAAAAAAAAAAGAGCCAAAGAGTTATTATTATGATGGAAGGTTGAGTTAGCAGTGGTGTCATTATTAGCTGCAGACAGCAGAGAGGAGTGATCTGCCTCTTTAAAAAGCAAAGGGAAACACAGCAGTGCTTGGTTTGTATCAAGGTAACAGTATCATAACAAAATGACAGAAAGATGAATAGGTGCACTTAACAGAAATGCCGGTGCACACTGTATTGCGCGCCCCTGTAGGTTTGGCCATGGAGTCAACCTCTCTGAGGGACCAGGGAAAGGAAGGAATTAAAGCTTTGGTATCAGGCTACAACTACAATATGTTAATATCATCTACAACAGTTTATGCGAATGAGGATTTAAACATTGTGTCAAACAGGAGGAGAAAGAGAAGCACGCAATCGGACAGTGGAGTGTTTAATGAAAAGAGAGCAGAGGGAATATGAGGAAAAGGCAGAGCATGAGTGATAAGAGGGCCTGTCCTCCCAGTGTCCCATTACTGTAGTAATAACACAGCGTCAGGTCTGTTGGACCCTCCTCCAGAGCGGACATCAAAGCCTCGCAATCATCCAGGTGTTCGGAGAATGCCCCCGCAGTCATGCATCAGCAGCCTCCCTTTATTGGCCATTAATGAGAGTGTTTTTGACAGCTTCCGTATGAGCCTCTATTCCTGATTTTCCCTCACACACATATACGCTCACTGCAGCCCGCTGCTAAGTTCACACATTTGTCACAGCGTGGGTCAGTTCAGCGATGTTTCTGCCTCGTCGTCGCTGCCGCTGTTCCCCTGTCGAGACGCAGCGGGAGGTCCATTGCAGAGCCGCCTGCAGGGTGAAGGCTACCGAGACCCTACTGTAAAAGCTCTTATTGACTGACTGCTTAAATGAACTGGAATAATAAGGTCAGGAGTCAGATGTGTTTTTTTGCAACAATAAATCTCCTTTATAAGTCTTGTCAGTGACTGTTGTAAAAACTGTAACGCGATGTGGGAGACTAGCTCACAGCTGGCCTGCTTATTCCATGCGCTTTCATCTTTTGAACTGCTGAAAAGGCATATTTGTAAAAGATTGTAAAAGCAATATGTAAAGGTGGACATCTGGAGGGAAAAGTGCTCCAGATTCCCCATAAGATGGAGAGTATAACTAGATAAATATATGCATGCCTTTAATCAGATGGGAGCATCATCTCCAACTGAAAGCATCTTGTCTGATGCCGGTAAGTTGCTGCTGAATGTGTTCAGAGTTCGCAGCAGCTTGTCCTTTCTCATAGAATGTTAGGCCTGCCACATTTTTGGCATTGTAATCTCCCACATTCCTTACCTGCTGTTAGCCAAACCGCCCCAATCAAATGAAAAGTACAAAGGGTGTCGGGCTAATTAAGCGCTCTATCATTATAGCTTAGAGTCAAAACAGGAGTCAGGTTTTTACGAGAGGGAGGGCCACATGAAAGTTAATAGGCTTCCCGCTGATGGGTGATTACAGTGTGAGGGTACAGTTTTGCAAAAAGCAGAAAATGAGAGAAACAACCAACAAAGACACCTCAACTTTTTACTCATCTAAACTGGAAGTTTTCAATTGGGACGGTGAGCGCTAGTTCCAATTTGAAGATCATGACGCCTTCAGTGAATACACCTTAGGTTTCCTGATAGCGGCTGTACCATCCAAGCTGTAATTTTCTTCAAGGTAAAACTCCTCTCCTACAATAATACAGAAACTGGAGCTATATGGGTCCTTTAATCTCCAAATATCTCCAAAAATAAAGGCTTTACCTCCAGGCTGGAGAGCACAAACCAACCATTGTAGAGATAATGGAATGCAGAAAATAAGTCGCTCTTGATACCTGCAGAAAGCTTTTGACAGACAGAAAAATATACGTCGCCAAAATCTATAGCTGACCTTTCTCAATCTGAGAGCCGCAGAATGGATTAGGTTTAAACTAAGGCTGCAGGCTGAGAATATTTAACACTGCACACCCCTCCCTACAGTGTTTTTGTTTCTTGATGTTATTTAACAAAAAATAATATAAAGAAAGACTTGCGTACTTCAATGTGAATTCATTTATAGAGAAAATGTACCCGGCGACATGACCCCAAAACGTATATCACACATTCTTTCATGTTAGTGTTGGTTCTCACTGGGCGGGCTTGATAAAACACAAATATCATTCAGAAATCTTACTGGATGTTTATCTATCCCTGCAGACGTAATGTAAATGTTTGACGTGTATTAGCTGTACTCATTTGGGGTTCAGGAGGATTTTGAAGCAATGCTATTTCTGTACAATGTGGTTTTGCTTGATTTTAACTTGTAAACCCAGAAACTGTGTAACACACAGGGAGAATGATAGAGTGATAAAGAAACATACATTCACATAAGATGTTTGCTTTTTGTATGCAGAAAAAGGTGACAAATTAAAGGAAAAGCTAACATGAAACGTCTTAGTACGGTGTTGTTCCACCATGTGGTCTTAATTTTACGGGTCTGTGAACACGATCCTTCCAACCAATGTTCCCTCATTTAGTCTTTTTGATGATAACGGACGGCCATGCTTGACATAGTGCTACAAATTCTCCCATAAGTGTCCCATAGGCATTGCATACATTCATATTATTTATTATTTATTCCAGTTTCCTGAAAATTAACTGTTATATGTATGTACAATATACAATATGTATGTGTATATGTATGTGTATGTATATTTAGTGTTTAACAAATTAATTATCCCACCACCACCCAGTATAAGGTGTTTTCCACTGCTGCCATAACTTAACATTATTTCTGTATTTCTATTTTTTTTTATGTTTCTGTCATTGTTAATCCACCAGTATATGCAAGATCTTTTTATCAAAACCATATCTTTATGCTAAAATATAACTATTGTTGCTATCCATGAATTTTCCAGTTTAATGTTTTCCAAAAATGCAAAGGGAAATGCAGCAGTAAATGACTATTTTATTATGAAGTTGCACAATTACAGTTATTATCTTGCATTCCTGAAGAATGCAAACTGTTATCTGCACCAAAGGTGGTCACACAAATTATGTACATTTTTGGTTATTATTTGTCAACATGGACTATTTTGTTATTCCGATTGGTCATGTTCTTAATGAACACCAATGAATTTTTAAAATTTGAAGCAAGTTTTTGATAAACTATGAAGTTATCAATGTTTTCTTTTTTTCCTGACAGGTGTTTGTTAAGCACCGTATATGAATTCAGTTATTGAGTTTCTGAGTGACTATCTTGATCCTTTGTTTCTTGTTTGCTCTGATTTTCTCTTGTTCATGGCTGTGAGTGCGAGGTCATTCACATAATTTCATGGTTTGTTAAAAGTGCCACACAAACAAACAGAGTTGACCTGACTTCCTGTTCAGTGCTTATCGTTTTGTCTTACCTGTCAGGGTGCTCCTTGACCACCTGATAGACTTTGAGCAGGAAGGTGTCGTTGCGGAAGGCGCGGCTCACACACTCCTTGTAGAGGCGAAACTCAGCCGCGGTGACCGCCTCGCCTTCTGGGATCTGAGAGAGATTGAACTTAAACTCCTTGTGGTGACGTCGCTGTGGAGAGAGCTCCCTGTCATACTCCACTGTGGAAAACACAAAGGAAAATAATAAGAGACGAAGAAGAAGAAGAAATGAATTCACCTGTAGCAGGAGTCAAATTCATCTTAGTTCAGGTCTGATGATCTCAAGTTGGCCGAATAAATTGCACAATAAAACTGTTTATATCTACAAACCATCCTTTAAAAAACTGCGAATAACACAAAAAACCATAAAAAACCTTGAATTTCTTTAGAAAATTAGTGTAATTTTTCATATTCTGTTCCAGTTTATCATTTACACATGTGCATTACAACTTACAGATCATATGTACGTAGACAGAAATCGTTAAAATATGGTCAAAATTTCATCTATTTTTCTTAAGACTTTATAGTTTGTTCATATTTGTTGTGGTTATTCATATTTTTTGTGAAAGGACAGTTTGTTAATGTAAACATTTTCATATATTTTCTTTATTTTTTAACACTAAAAGTGAAAAATCTGAAGGCGTCATCATTTATCTTCATTTTATTTAGAATTGTACTGGTTCAGCACACTTGAGATCAAATTGGGCTGTATATGGCCCCTGAACTAATATGATTTTAACATCCTTATTTGTTAATATCTTCAGTGTAAATTTTGCATTGCATAGATTCCTCCCACGGGTCAGACTGGCCTGCAGGACCTGACCTATAGTATGCTTCTACAGACAGCAATGGCCTTTTTTGAACTTCACAATGAGTATTCAGTCTCACATTTTCCATAAATAGCATTAAATTGCATATTTACAAACAAGGTTTCACTGTAAATATACAGTGGCGAGTGATGAGCGGATATCCTTTTCACAGACAGTGTGCTGAGGTCGACCGTGGTAGCCTTTAAAACGATCACATGTGATTCATACTTTCGGCCTAATAGCTTTCGTGGCTTGCTGTTTCCCTAAATAAACCCCTGTTATCATCAGTCCGAAGTAAAAGCCAGTGATTTTTTTTTTTTTTTTTTACTTAGAGACATTCAGTGACCACTTCTGACGGCGCAAAATGACAAAAACCAACAAATGCGCTCCCGCCTCTGCTTTTAAGTGCAATATGCGCCATAATGATAATGTGTTCTGCGGGGATTTGGTTCCTGTCTCTGCTAGACGTTTTTCTCCCACAGCAAAAGAGCCAGCAGAGTGAGACTGTCGACAGGCACAGAGTAAAAAGAGGGAAGTGTATAAAGACGGCCATGTCGAATGCAATTAGAAGGTCCTGTACAGAAATACCCCTGGATTCATAAACAGTAAAGCCTCAAATATGTGCTATATTCTGTAAAATACATAAAAACTAGCAACGTAATTGCTACAGCACCCAAAACATATATCAACGCACTATTCTTACTCCGTCACACTCTCACTGATTTAAATACTTTCTCATATGCTGCGCACCATCACACACATATACACAGCGTATCATCATCTCCACTCTAGTTTCCACTCAGCAGGGCTCGACCGGCTGTGGTTACACCACCACAGACTGTGAGTGCAGACTGACTGGGAACCAGAACTGAACTTATTCCACCGCCTCGCTTCTTCACCTGCAGCCCATTCACTACCGTTTTACAGAAACTACTTACGGTACATATAATGATGTTACATAATTAAAATATTGTTACTTCAAAAACATATATACTTAAATAATGACTGATGAAATGATAACTTTTTTACTACATACAGTAGGACTGTCTTATTGCTGGATTTTTTTTTTTTTTTTTTGACAAAGCAGGTAAAAATAACACTGGGAGAAAGTGCCACCTCATCAAGTGTAGATGTGCTTATGAATTGTTTCTACGTTTAGACAGGCTCCAGTCATTCCGAGCATTGATTTTTTTTCTGAAAATATAATCATGTCCCTTGTGCACTGATACAGATATTTTCCTAAACATATTAATTTTGTTAAGAATTTTTTTTTTTTAATTCTGGGTTGTGCTATCCATGGAAACCCACACTCCATGTTACTGATGTCTGTTTTTGCTTTGTGTGATTAACATGAAATATCACCTGCAGATGTATAAATCAGTGTATGACCTGCAGTAGATCAAGGTCAACATGGTTATCTATAGGAACCTGTATTATGAACATATACACATCATTTAAAGCAGGGGTGTCAAACATCAATCAATCAATCAATCAATCAATCTTTATTTATATAGCACTTTTTGTACAGAAGTGCAACTCAAAGTGCTTTACAGATTAAAATCATTCCCCATATGGCCTGCAGGCCAAACCTGGCCCCCCAAAGATCTGACAATGAATTTGTGAAGTGTAAAAAATACACTGAAGATATTAACAGTCCAGTGTTTCAAAATCATTTTAGTTCAGGGGTCATATACAGCCCTATCTGAACTCAAGTGGGTCACTTAAAATTAAAGCAGACAACTTATACAAAATAACACCGAATTCTAAAATTGTAACATTAACTAAACCATTACTAAATGCTTTGTAGATTCACTGCACATAAGTAAATGACAGGTTGAGGCAGAACATTTTTAAAATTTCATTTATTTTTCTGAAGAAATACCAGGTTGTTTCGGCTATTCTATTTTTTCTTGCAAATGGATAGATTGTAAATTTAAAAAAAAAAATTCATTGAGGAATTTTATTTTCTTTGGACTAAAACAAAAAAAATACCAACCATTTAAAGTTGGTAAGTTTTTTTTTTTGTTTTTTTTTTTACTTGACAGATACCTGACAGATACTGCTACGTCCAGTATTATCCACATAGTTCATAGTCCAACTGATACTTATTTGTCTGAGTGTTTGCGCCAGTTTCTAGTCATTTTCGCATAAATATGAGAACAAAGGTATTTTTTATCAAATGAAGGTCGTGTGGACACATAAAAAAAAATCTAAATTAAGGAAATGTATGTTTAGAAATATATCTGTGTTAGTATGAACAGGGAAATTGTGCACATCCACATCTAAGCATACGTTAATGTCACCATAATCAGGCACATAAATATATATGGAAAATGTATTTATGAATATAAACCCCCAAAGATATACCCTCTATCTTTACAAAGATTTTTAACAGCACAACTAGAAATCTGTATCACATTACATGTCAGAAGTAATCTTTCTAGCACTGCCAGTCACTGATACATCAGCCATCACGCATCATCTCTCAGCCACTGTTACTGCAGCTGTTTGTCCAACCTGGATGTGAGTTAGTCCGGCCAAAATAAAGAGTCTACCTGACATGATAAATGAGAGCTATCAAAGAATCCCCCTCCTTTCTACTTCTCTCCAACAAATGGTTTTATGATGTGTTCATGTGCCTTCCAATCTTTTCAGTATATGCATTAGGAATAAAATAAACAGGTTTTTAATCCTGCACTACATTTTTTTTATATACCGTATATTATGTCCAGTTTTGATCCTCATACAAGAAGTAAGCAAATTTAATTTTTTTGTCCCGTTGCCAGGCTTTTTAAAACTTCTGGTGATTTTATGATGTATGGACCCACCCAAAATGAGCCAATGACACATTTTGTTCCCAAAGTCAAAGAGTCATAGAGAAAATTGCGTTGTTGTGAGAATACTGGAACCAATCAGACTTTCCCAAAAGTGCCAGCCCCACCTCATACCCACACCCAGGAAGGTCAAAGCTCTCCTCATCCCCAGATATTTCCAAGTTATATGAATGCTGTGTTTAGGTAACATAAAGAGCTTTAGAAACACAGGGAGGGAAGTGGGTCCGTTTAGGTTTGTTGGTTTGTTTCTGAAAAGGATTATATAGTCTACAGCGAAAACAAAAAATTCTAACATTGGAATTATTTCAGTTTACGATCTGAATCGGAGTGAGAATGAGCTCAGGTTGTTTTCTCTCTCCGATTCAAGGCTCTGTCAAAGCAAAGGAAACCACCTATAGAGAATAAGATGTTATTCACATTATCATCACTGTGACTTCTATCAGCTGTGACAGTGACCATTTCATCATCCCACTTCACAAGCTGCCCACACACACACACACACACACACAGACGTAGCTGTAACTGTGTGTGATGCTGGGCCTGGACTTGTAATGACGGGAAGACAGATCAGCCAAGCTTGTGTATATGTGTGTGTGTGTGTGTGTGTGTGTGTTAGCGGAGGCCTTGAGCCGAGGTCATGGCACTCCAAATGACTTTACAACACTCCCTCCAACACCCCCGAGCTTAAAGACCAACAGCTTGAAATTTTATATTCCCATTTAACTATCTACTGACATTTTGGCACAAAAGCTCTTTGATAAACGTATTGTAGGTGGTGAGAAGGTCAGGAGTACTTTCACATGGATGCAATAAATACTGGATAGATTTGCTGCACTGCATTTATGCCAAAAAGCTGAAAAATATTTTTGAGGAGTGAATCAGTGATCTGAAAGGAAGGGAACTGAGAATTGGTTCTAGTTGGTTCCAATTCGTCCAATCCATCAGAATTCTGTGCAACTTCAATGAGAGCCGCTGGAAAAGTCCAACGAGGAGTCATGGCGTGAGGAGATTTGGTCCAAAGTGTGGTTTCATTTCACAAAGAAAGATGAGAGTGCTATGTCTGTGAAACAACTTGAAACAAACTTCAGATAAAAAGGTAGAAACCGCAGCAGCCATGTTGTGTAGAAATATGTTCCTACGCAATATGGGGTTAAGATTTAAAGTGCTTGTGTTTTGCTCCTTCTTGTTGAATGCACTTGAAAAATAATGCAGATTAAAAACAGCCGGTGAGCATTTATATCTATAACCTCCATCGGGTAAAATTGACATGTACGGAAATGCACCATTTACGTTTGAACAGTTTTTGTGAGAGTTTACATTAGATAAAGGAGAAAAACATCACACAAATATCCATTTTACCGTTCAACTGATTTGTAGTGACAACAATGTCAAAATAAAGACATTCTTAAAGATATACCTATATTTTTAATTGTTTTTTTCCCCTCCTTTTATAGCAAACCGTGGCAGTCCTAGTGTTAAATTTCAATACTTCCAGAATGTTATAAGGACAGAAGCACCATGCAGCCACAATGTTTTTGTTTGATTTAAAGCTGCAGTGCATCACTAGACAAAAAAAAAAAAAAAAGCATAATTACCTTTCAGTATATTATAGTATAGTAGTTTAGATAGTGCGAGAGGAAATAAGTTTTATACCACTTGCTCTGCTGCAGAAGAAAAGTGGGCATTTTTCAATTTTGGCTTCTTTTTACCAGCTTTAAACAGCATTTTAAAAAGTATGAAACAGTGGAGATTTTGCAGCACTTAATACACCAATAAACAAAATCATAATAATAATAATTAGATTCATCCTAAGGTCATTTTAAAGGTTTATTTTTTTCATACAGGTGCTTGTGATGAGGTTTTGAAGCATAAGATGTACAGTGTCATTCATTTGCTATGAACTGCACCCTGTTCTACAGGGCCTGTTCTACAGAGGCCTGTTAAACACAAATTTGGTCACAGTTTTCCAATAAAACACATTATGTGAAAGGGTGTGGAGTATAGCTGAGTAGGAGGTGAACTCACCTGGTATCTATAATTTCACAGCTGGACTCAAGAGTTAAAACTTTTATGCTGTATTTCCTGTGAAATGTCGGAAACTGAGTGGAGTGAAAAGAATGCTTGCCAAGAGGAAAACTGTATTTCTTTCAACTGAAAAATGTATATACTGATTTCATTAGGCTTAAATGAAATTTACGGTGCACATTTTGACATTTATTTTCCTCACATCTGAAGAAAACTTCCAGCTCTCCTGAGCTCACTCTTGAACTTCCAATTAATCATTTATTTTTATCTGTGTGGGGGGATACAGAGACAAACAATTAAAACTATGAAATATTAACACTGCAGCCACCGTTTCACATCTCTTATTATGATATACTTTATCATTGTAGTCTTCTGTGAAGTGAATTGGGAGACACCGTTAAATAGCACTCCAGCTGTTTCTCCACCTTCTCAGCTTGAAATTCAATTGGAATCCACTGAGGTTTTCACATCTAAAATCAAAGAGAAGCCTTCACACAACACGTACAGAGAGTGTAACCCCTGCACAACTCTACCATGACGTGAGCTTTGAGACAGGAACACACAGAAGGGAAAAGGGATTTAGATTTGGATAATTCAGAGAGGAATTTATTCCGAGTGATTCTAAAGATGGGGGAAAGGTGATTACACTGGTGATTTGGTGCAGGAAGAGGCTGTGTATGTGAGTGTACACTAATGTGTCACCAGTTCCTGAATACGCACAAATCAAACAAAAGATTAGAACGTCTTTCGTTTTCCCCTCATCCCAACACACGCACACGTGAACCTGACAATGATGGGGAATTTCACAGTTGAATCATCAAGAACAAAAATCGAAAAACTCATGAGACAGAAAGAGAAACAAGAGGAAGTGAATGAGCAGAAATATGAAAGCAACAGGAAAGGAATATTTAAGAAATAAACAGATTGATTGAGACGTACAGGATAATGTTTAACCCAAACTGCTACTGGCAATCATCTACAGACCTAAAAGGAACTTCTGAGCCACTAACCCTATCAATACATGTGAATTAATTGGTGTAAAATACAGTTGGTCATCTTTGAACTATTTGGAGGTTCAGAGGCTCAGTAGTGAACGCAAAGACACTGTCATCTTCTACAGCATTGATTCACCAGTAAAACCCATAGAGTTTGAGAAATGACAGTGGTTGGAAACAGTTGGTTTTACTGTCAATCAATGATATCTTTGCTGAAAAAAAGTCATTTTTTCTTCAATTTTCTCTGTTTCTGATATAATAACCCTCAACTTAAATCTGAACTTTTAAGAACTTTTATATGATCAGTAAATTAAAGGAAAATACATGATTTTTAACTGGAAACACAAAGAACAAAGAGGATAATATTATAAGAAATGGTGATAAATGACTTAAGAAAGCTGAAATCCCATAAAAAAATGTATTTGGGAACAATCATAAACGTACTACTGGGTCTTTATGGGTTAAAAAAAAGGGGACAAATTATGCTCAATGCGGACACAAGCCATGAGAGAGATGATAGAAGATGGCGACAGACTAATGAATCTCTTTTGAAGTCTGTCGCAATTGACAGATGCAAATGGGAGTCGTGAGTAAAACGAGACTAAACAAATGAAGACAATATCAGTGTCTCGGAGAGGAGAAAATGAGGCCAAAGGGACAAAAAAAGGGGGGGAAAGAGGGAAAAAAGATGTCAGCAATGCAACGAGATGAGGAGAGACGGAGACAGTTGGTGACAGAGAGAGAGTGAGACGGACGATCTGCAGGTTTGTTTGGACGCTTTGATAGGAGCTGTTCTCTCATTTCCACCTGTGCAACATCTGGCTCGGCTGTCCTGCCCCTGCTGCTGTAGGTATTAGAGCAACCCACACACACACCCAGAGGCACACGGCTTCAAAACTTCCTGACTTTGGGAAATCATTCTTCCTTTGTATTCATCATGGTATGTATGTGGTATGAAGTCAAACTGCAGCTAACACTTTAACCATGATAATTATTTTCCTGCTTAATGGACTAATTGTTTGGATTTACATTGTGATGAATCGTACTTTTGCAGACATGATCTACTTTTCAGTGGCAGCGTGTGGCTCACATCACAAAAAAATCAATAATCATCAACTTTCATGTTCATGTTTTTACAGTATTTTACAGAAAGTGTTTGGTTTGTAGCATTTTTTATTTTTATTTTTTGTCACTAGCAGCCATTGCTAGCTGAGTGAGTTTATTCCATTCTGTTTATTATGATATTTTAACATCTGTTCACACTAAAGTGTTCGTCTTTAGTCCACAACTAATATGTTATTTACATAATGTGTTATTTTACTGCTGAAGATGAAATAATGATGAAGAATTACCATAAATGTGTCATCTATAGGTCTGGCATTTGAACTACAATATACAACAAGCCTGATTTACACAGATGAGTTATGTTAGAGTGTCAAAATGGTTTTGTTTCATCATTAAAAAAAAACCAAAACAGGCCAGTGTATAGACAATTCATGGAAATAGTGCATATGTATATGCAGGAAAATGTAGATGTGTTTACTACAAGATATTTGTATTATAATTTCAGTCCAAAATTATGCAAAAATGCAGAGTTTCTAAACAGATCATAACAACAAATTCTATCAGAGGAGAGAAAACTGTGATTCAGATCATGGATACAGATTTTAAGATCATAATAGGCCAGATCATAAATGTCAACAATTGGTTAAAAGGTTTTTGTCACTATATGTTATATTTTAAGATTTTCTGCTTACTGTCATACGGAAGGGACAAAACACATAATACTTCATTATAATACAATTATAATACATACTACATATACAATTTCTCACAAAATTACTCAGTTCAATTATAATTATCAAAATTGAAAATTTTTACAATAGATAATTATTGTAATTTAAGTCTAAAAATAGCTACAAAAGCATGACAATTTCCCACAGAAGCTTTATTTTCCCCGTTTTTGTCAATTGACTGACTACAAACCAAAAAAAAAAAACTCTACAAATAAGCTGTGGAAGAGCTGAAAGCACTGTTTATGCTTGGAAAGACAGACTGGAACTTTGGCATGACAGGTTTGCTTTTTATAAACTGAGTTGCATGCCCCTTTAAGAAGCAAAGGAAGGAAAAAGGGAAAGGTGCTGAAAGAAAGACAAGTGAGAGAAAGTCTGAGCCAGAAGGCAGGACGTGAAGGCGTACGAGTGCACACAACAGGCAGACGAGATAGAGGAAGAGACCGAACCGAGTCTGACACTGATTGACGTCTGGTATAAAAGTAAAGAACAGCAGCTGCCGGCAACAAGTTGTTTAATAAACAGTGAGACAGACAAATTAACACAGAAGGGAAAAGGGAAATTATTGAGAAATGGAGAGTAGCAGCGATCCTGGATGTGAAGCACAAAAAGCAGGAGTGTGTAGGAGCGGCCTGGTGGTGGTTAACAGGCTGACTTGTCTGTGGTCAGTGGTCAGCGTTTTTGCTCACACTTGCGATGCCGTCCAGCCAATCCCTCAGAGGGACAGCTGGCGGACGGCCGACTGCGTCAAATCCCTCCTGCTTTCTTGCACACGTCCCACAACCACAGAGCAAAACAACCGACAACCACGTCCCCTCGCCAAAATGGTCCTTCGCCCATCATCAACACTCAGTCGGTAAAATTAACATTATGGATGGTTTACTCAAAAGGAAGTACGCCATCAAAAAGCGCCTGTTGATTTTTCCTCAATGAGGCTTTTTGTGTTATTATTTGCTATTATTTTCATGCATTATTTCCATGGTGAAGCCCCAGAATTAGACCTGTGTAACGGTTCTGTTCCAAAAAGACTCAAAATTGGATCTTAATGCTGAAATACGTTTCCTGATGTTCCTGTTTTTCACCACGGCATACAGTGCTGTAATGTAGATTACAGAAAACAGAGCACCTGTGACCCGGATAATAGGGTCTCCAGGGAGCTCTTATTAGACCTGTCAGGAAGATTTTACTAAGTACCAGTTTGATGACAGACAGCGGAGAGAGAGGGAGAAGGAACTAAAAGTGATCCACGCTGCCAATTTGAAATGGTCTGTACTGACAGATCTGTAAAACATTCATGCTAAGACAGTAACAGGGCTGAAACTGTTCTACAATGTTGTACGACACTGGACATTAAAGCCAGGCAATGGAACTTTTAATGAGCAGCAGCCACTGCAGCCGCAAGTAGCTGTTATGGGCTAAAAGTACGTTGAATTTCCCTTCATTTCAGTTTGTAGGACATCATTAGAGAACGAGTGTAGCAGGACCACATAAGACAAGCAAAAACCACTTCATTTCATGAGGTACATACTGTTAGCCATTTTTTATTCTTCTAACCATACTTTTAAATATTCTCTAAACTTGGTGTTGTACTGAAAATCCATGTAATATCAGTTACACACTAATAACTAATCATCAGTCTGTCAGTAGTTTTACATGAGACTTAAAAACATGTATTATTGTGTTTGTCTGATGAAAAGTGGACTTTAAAACCACACGAAGACAAGTTAACTGGGATGAAATCAAAGTTTTATTAGTTGGATAAAAACACCTAGATAATGTGATTGAAAGTCGATGTACTCCTGTATGTAAACCTGAATTTACACACAAGTCGGAATTAATCATTTAGTACCCCTAAATACCCTCTAAATCTCTGAATAACTATCCTAATACATGTGTTATACTTCATATTAATAAAGTAAAAAACAAGCTTCTGTACTTAATGTACGTACAGTATACAGTATGTATGTACAGTAATAGCAGACTAGACTCCGGCATCGTAAAGTCGAAATAATGTAAGTTAGGTACATCGTAACCTGAGGACTACCTGTACATCTACCAATATGCAACGTTGTTCATTGTCGTGCCAGTTTACCTCTGGTTTGATGACTTGTTAGCTTGATATTCACTATGGCTGTGATTTATCAAGATAAAAGAATGCATTGCATATCCCCACCTAATGTAGAACAAACAGGATTTCAACAACAAATCACTAAAACTCCTATGTGTGTAGACTGGGACAAAGACAACAGTCTAATTAAACAGTTTAGCAGAGCTACACTTATAGCTCAAATAAGGTGTGCATGTAAATGTACTGACTGCAATGTTACAATCAAATACTGTAAAACAAGGTGTAAAAAACAAAACAAAAACAACTCAGTGTGCCTTCAAATCCAATCTCTCAGGATAGAGTCAGTGTTAGTTTGGAATGAAAGTGTCCACAGATATAGAAATGTGTCCTGTCCTTTTGTGCTCTTAGTCATGTTAGATTAAACAAACGCTCACTGAAAACTTTGAAAAATCCACAAAAAAGTATCAGGGGTGTCTTACATATGAAGCGCTCTGTGGTGAAATTGAATATCTACAGCTTGTATAATCCAATACCAACTTATAAGCATGCAATTAAAGAGATAGTTCAAGATTTTTGACATGAATCTGTATTTCAGTGTCCTGTGAGCCCAGTTCTGGTCCGGTTTTGGTCAAAACAAAAGTAGTCCGGCAAGTTTGCGGGGTCACCAAAATAAAACGTTTTTCTTCTAAAAACAGCATGTGTTCAAAAGAGTGATTTATTTGCATCATAAAACCAATGTCCGCGAAAAAGTCACACTTTGTAATCACTTACTTGGCCCTACTTTCTCTTCGTATCTCTACGCGCTGCCATAAAATGACAGCTAGTCTATCTGTTTTACTGCTGAAAAAAGCTGTTGACTAGTGCGCAGCAGTCAGCAATATGACAGCGCACTGATAATAAATGAGAGAAAGTAGATTACACTGTGTGACACGCACTATTGTGAATGTACCTCTGACAACATGGCAACAATCTGTCTAGAACACATTAAATGTGTTAAAGTCACAATGCAAATATTTGTGGTGTTTAAATCACCCCTGAAAAATGTGTGATTTCTTATTGCTTATTCATGAAATTCTTGGTATGTAAAAATGTTTTGAGTGTTATCTGTAGTTACCGTGTCCCAGGGTTTGGATCAAAACAGAAACAGTCTGCAAATATGTAAATATGAAAAAGGACTATCTGTGTGTTTAGAAATGTGTTCATAAAAACTTGTTATTTTCACAGTCTTAACCTTAAAATGAGGCCAGGATATTGTAAATCTAACTTCTTTTATAAAAGCCAACAGAGAGACTTTTTTTTTTTGGTGCTAAATTGAATTTGTTTTTGATCATGTAGTAGTTTATTTTACTATGTTGCAAATAAATGTTAACATTTAATCTATATAATGTATATTATTATGGACAGAGGAAGAAAAGCCAGGTTCAGATTACTGCAAAAGTGAACATTTTATTTTCTTTGGTCAGGATATGTACAGTCAGTCCAGCTTGGATTTATAAAGATGATAATTAATACGGAACAAATAATGAATTATAAAGCTGCAGCATCTGAAACTGACCATAGTGGACATTTGACAGATAAATAGTACCACTGAGCTTCAGTTTCAGCTTCAGTTTGTCATGTCTTATGGTTTATGATTATTTATCAACTCACCATAGATTTTTTTTAATTGGCAAGTTTTTATTTTTATCAATTACTAGAAATTTCAGGCATTTGAATTCCGGGCGAACGAACGTGGGGTTCCAAGGTTGAAAAACACTGAGATAATGCCTACAGTCCATAACAAAGAACATGTCAGTGATTAAATTATAACAAAAGAGAACAAATGATTACATATCATCAATAACTATTACTGCTGTACTCGTGTTCATTGTGACTATACCTCTGGAAAATAGGATTTTTTTTTATATTTCGTGACGTTAAGTATGTGTTAAATATTTAGAATCAATCCATTCCACAAAACCACTTCAAAATTTATTACATTTTTGTGGTAAATTCTCACCTATAAATGTTCAAATTGTTTATTCTTGCGCAGTCGCTCTTTTCTTGTGGGAGAATCTTCATCAGTTTTATTCCTTACTTCCACTCCATTAATCTATCAGACGTAAAATACCTTCACACTTAAGCGCTGACCTCCAAAAGTAAACAGAGATGGCATACCAGTGACTACACTTGCGGACTGTAAAACATTTGCATTCTAGGAACAAAGTGAGCTCCAGTAGATACCTATGGAACATTACAGATGAATGGGTTTTTATTAGCTGATGACTTTCAGTGGAAGCTGCTTTTGTTACAAGAGGAAAGTTTCCCAGGCCGGAGATAAATCATAGAGCAGGGACATGCTTGTTAGATTTTTACAAGGCCATATTAAGCGCAGGCATTAGAAGCATGCAGCAGTGGAATATCATCAGGAGAGAGAAGTGTGGGAAAGGGACGAGAGAGGTCAGTGGGAGGAAGGTGATGAGGTGGAACACTGTCAGGTTTGTAGAACCCTGCATGTTTGGGGGGGTTTTCTAAGCTGTTTTAATATTAAGTCTTTGAAGTATTTAATAACTGTCACCATTTTTAGATGTATGCTACTCTGTTTAATCCAATGGAAATAGAAACACATTCACATTCTTCTATTATCCACCGCTAATACTGGCTGAAATAACAACAGGTTAACAACACCTACAAACCTATAGGGACTGGGTAGCTCAGTGGTTAGTGCCACTGACTTAGAAGAAGATGGTTGGTTCGAGACCCAGGTGACCCTTGGGAAAGATCTTTTACGCTATGTGGGTGCAAGCCTGGTTGTGTCAGGAAGGGCATCTGAAAACCTAAAAACCTCTGCCAAAGATGATTACTGTGGCAACCCCGAAAAGGGAAAAAGCTGAAAGAAATCATCAACAATGCCTAGAAACCCTCGGCACACCTCCCTCAGAAAAAAAAAAAAAAAAAACACTTGGTCCTACTTTCTCTCATTTCCTATCAGTACGCTGACTGCTACGCACTAGTCAACAACTTTTTTCAGCAGTTAAACAGGTAGACTAGCTGTCATCTTGTGGCAGCATGGAAGGATACGAAGAGAGAAAGTAGAGCCAAGTGATTGCGACATGTGACTTTTTCGTGGACTTTGGTTTGTGACGCAAATAAATCACTCTTTTGAACAAATGCTGTTTTTAGAAGAAAAATGTTTTATTTTAGTGACCCCAAACTTGCCGGAACTACTTGCCGGACCAGAACTGGGCTCACAGGACACTGTCGGGGGTAAGTCAGTGTGGATGTACTACACTGATGACGGGGATGAAATACAGATTCGTGTAAAAAAAATCCAGAACTATCCCTTTAACCCGTGCAGATGTGGAGTAGCAAACATTTCTGTTATCAGCAGAAATGCAGGATGAAACGCAGCTTCTTGATGATTCACCAGGATAAAATGTTTATATTCTACACGTCTGCAGATACTTATGGACCTGAGTGCATCTGGTCCACACACATTTAATACATCTGCAACTCCTAAACAGGTAGTAGAATTTTTTTTTTTTTTTTTTTATTAAACTACATGAATTAAAGCTAAAAATCCACACTTCAATCACATCTGTTGTACTGATATACAAAGAAAACATGACAACATTTGTGTCACTATCCAAATATATTAGAACCTGCCTAGATAACAGTTAATACAGTATGAAAACTGCAAATTAAACAAGAAAGCAGTGATATTAACATGTACTTTACACTAGTACAACCTATGGACCTCAGATTAGTTGAAGATTAACCCACCACATCTGTGTTTTATGAGGCACATTCACAGGGGATAAGGAAAGTCTGGTTTTTACTCAGATGATATTATTTCCCTGGTTCTGGGGTCAAGGGCAGGTTGACCATTTACAGATAATAAAAATGTACATTCATCTTTTGTGATGTTTAATATTTGCTCTTTCAGGGAATATCCATGCAGTATCGCAACATAATCGCCTCCTGGATTTTCAAAACACTTCATTTATCATCACCAGCTCAGCTCAGCTACCATCATCATCATCAACCAGGACATAGACAGAATAAATGCACGGAGGGAAAAAAAAAAAAAGTCCTGTGTTCCATTAAAACTCAGATATTAACTGCCGTCTATGATTATTTTTACTAGATTTTTTGGTTAAATTACAGACATGGCAGGTTCACATATGAGCTCTGTAATGTCACAGGTCACAGTTTCACAGTAGTAACATACAAATAGAGCTTTTATTTCATTGTAGATAGTATGGACACAATATATTTATTATTTGGTTTCATTTGTAAATATGCATCCATTCATTTATATTCAGGCTGCAATGTTGGTCTAACAAATTAGGGTTAATTAATGTCAACGAATGCACAAAGATTTTACATTTATTAAAAATAACAAAAATAACGTTCCTCAAAGACAGACTGGGAGGGATTTGAATATGTATATATGAATATGACACTTTTGACCTTGTTTCACTTCAATATTTTTATTTTTTTTTATATTATGTATTATCTTGTTTAAGCTTTGGTAACATTTTAAGAGTATTTTTATTCTATATTATTCAAGATGACTTTATTTCAGTAGCTATTTTTTGTTGATGAAACGTTCATTTATTCATTGATGATCATTTAATTTATTTTTCTTATCAATGAAAAAGGGCACTTTTCAGTTTATATTTCGCACACAATATTAAGATTTATTTGAAATATATTTAAGTTAAATATATGTTGTTTGTTTATAAAGTTTTTACAAATAAAAACACATCTTTGGTACAAGGATAGACTTTGCTTCATTTTCATTTTTCACTCAAAAATGTCTAAGTGACAGTTAGGGGTACCTGTATTTATTTTTTTTTTTAAGTATTTTTCAGAGTGTACTCCATTGTAAAAAGTTTGAGAAATATTAAGTAATGGGGTGAAATTGTACACAAGCATGCACAGACTTAAAATGACATAAAATATCTTTAAATTTAAGAATATAAAAAGATTATTCAACAGGTGAATTACCTCTTATTTAATGTTAACTCTGAAGTCTGATATGGGTTCATCCTTACTTTTATTATGGTTTTCTCACACCCACTGTAATATTTGCAGTACATTTGCCATATATTTACTTTATATTTCCAGTAACTAAATTAACATTGACACAATTCAAAAGATAAACATGGGCTCCGACCGCCTCCGTCATCTCTTAATCCCCTGCAGACATCCAGTCCCTACAGCTTCACTCTCATTCTACATTATACTATGGGCGCCTAGTTCACCAAAGCTGAGGTCAATGTTATGAGAGAATGGAAAAACTGACTTGTCTCTTTCTCTCTCATTTTTTCATTTTAACTGTGATGAATTTAACATGTTGAAGATCATGAAATCCAACCAAACATGAAAAGTCTGCCCACTACGGCCATACTTTCCAGGTTTGTTAACTCAGTTGAGTAACTTTCCCAAAGCATTTGAAATGCAGCCATGTGCGATAAGTGCAGCTGCACTTCCTTCTGCAATCTGATGACCGTAGCCGCTACACCACACTTCTGCAGTTTCCATTTCCTGTCAAACTCGGCCTACTTTCCCACCAATAATGAAAAGAAAACCTCTAGCCTGGATTGGTGAGGCACTTTCCCACACGGAGATGATTGTAACCATTCATTCTCATTTACAGTGAATCAACACGCCATTTTCATGCAACACGTGAGTTTGTCAAGTGTGTACGGTGCTCTGGATGTTGGCTCAGCTTGTCATCACTAATATGTTCCATTTCAATGTTCTGTCCTTTTCTATCTGAGGAAGATTCTGCTGGTTTTAGCCCCGTGTACACAGTCCTAGGGGCTGATATTCATTTTCCTGGACTGATTCCAGAACAGAATATATTTCACAGTAGTAGCTCCAAATGTGATAATTCTTGTGCAAAACACTGAAATAACTATCTAGATTTATCGATATAAATTTATGACTAATAGAAAAAAAAAAATACTTCTGCAAGCACATGCATATTATTTTCCCTTCAGGTAGGTCATTGACTATATTTAATAAGCCCAAGTCCTGACGGGGAGGCAAAGGATATTATTTTTGGTTCAGTTCATTTCTTTATTTGTTTGTTTGTTTAACACTTTAGCAGCAAAATTATTGGTTGAATTCATACCAAACTGGGATTATAGATTCCCAGTGACCCAGAATAGATGTTTACATTTACATTATGGGAAAAGTAGGTCAAAGTTCAAAATTTTAATTATTTGAAATCATTTTTTCTCTCATTTATTTATAACGGGTGACATTTCATATGTTTATAAAAGCATACATGTTGTTACTTGGCATATATATAGATGCAATCAAAAATGCTGACATCAGCACATTGACATGTAGTGAAGTAAAAATGAAAGTTGTCAAAAAAATTTAAAACTCGAGTAAAGTACAAACTACAAAGAATGCTGCTTCACTGGCAATATTTAAACAACACCTTAAAACCCATCTCTTGTTGGAGGCCTTTGGCTGCTAATCTCCACAGGCACACACACCTACTGTACATATGCACCCACTCACATCTACACACACACACCCTGTAAAGCGACCTTGGGTATTTTGAAAGGCGCTATACAAATCTAAAGTATTATTATTATTATTAAATTCTCCCAAAATGTACTTTTACTTCATTATTATACAACACTGGTATATAGGCATGTATAGCGTAAGGGGCCCTGCCTAAGAGCCCACCTGGGATCTGAACTGGGAACCTTCCACACCAAACTCTGCAGTTTTAACCACTAAGCTATCCAGTCACCCGACTAATATATAACGTTTAATATATAACCTTTTCAGTGTTTGAACAAAGCTAAAGCTTGCCTGAGACTTACTATACACTGGGAATACTAAGGGGATGGGAGACAGGTGCACAGAATCAGGTGGTTGGAAGCCGACAGGAAAACTAAAGTAGATGGGAGTGTCTGAGACAGTGGAAAAGTACTGAATCAGCAGAGCAGGAGACGGCGTTCATGACAGCGTTCCAGTCCAACCACCTGAGGCTGTTCCACTTGACACTCACATGCAGTCACCCATGGGCGTCCTCGTCTCCCCTCACAAAGCCTCTCCTGGCATCTTCACACCAGTTAAGAATACAACTGTGAGCTGACTGGACAGAAGTGAGCCTCGGGGCCTGCTGTCTGTGTTATTGTCTGCTCAGTTCCTTTCATAGACGATTAGTGTAAAATCCTTCATTACACAGAAAAAGATTAGGTTACCCTCCAGGGGAGAGCGATGGGTGTGTGTCAGAGCTTAAAAGCTGTGTACTTCATTCAAAGGCATGGTGTGATGTGACATATGATAGTGTGCCAGCAGTGCTTAGGTAAGGGTGTGGTGGTGGAAGATGAGGAGAAGACAGGAGGGCAGCAAAAGTTGAAGATTAGAAATGAATGGAAGAAGAGGACAAGGAGGAGGTGGGAGAATGAAGGAGAACGGAACAAAGTGTTAAGATGGAGAAAATATTCCATTCTGAATAATACTATACGTTAACTTTTAGCATCTGTTTTCATTGTTATCTGCCCGAAATAAAGAACACCCAGAAATAATGTGTTAAACATGGAAAATACTGACACTCATATTACAATCCTTACATGTAAAGTGATAATACTGAATGGTTGTTTTTTGGTTTAAATCAGTTTCAGTGTCTTGTTGATTAAGAACACCAATAAAGTACTAAAACAAAGACTACAGATGTGTTTCCACTTCATCACACATTGTATTTGCATTAGTTTCAGTCTGATTTCATCATTTTTACATTATCACAGCTTGTTCTGTATTGTATGAAAAATAAAATAATTCTCCTCAGACTTCATATATAATGAACTGGTATTTATCATAAAAAATATTGTTATTAACTGAAATGTTATGTTAAGATAGAATTAAGGTCATATCACTTTTTTTTCTGACTCCTTTCTCCTTCTTAAAACCACTTGCAGGATGTTTTATCCGTCTAAGTCCTGCTCTACTTCTTGTTTTGTGGGTAGAATTGGAGATCCAAGAACATCTTTGTTCAAGGTTCAAATGCCGTCATCATAAAATGTGCTATTCCATTAAAAAATTGACACAGATCTTGAAAAATGTAGAAAATAAGTTGGAAATAAAGCAAATTCAACAAAGCCAACAAAATTAAATACTATTTATAACTAGTTATATTTCACTAATAGGCCCTGTAGAGATCAAAAGACTCTTTTGTGTGTGTGTTTTAGTAACCACTGAGTTAGTTTATTGTAGCCAAATGTGATTTGGACAAAATAGGAACTGTAAGAATTCTCGCAGTAAATGTTTTCTACTAATAACATGATGGAAGAGACTGTTGTGTCAGAGTAATGGATGATGCAGCTGTTGCATCCCATGGAAGATCATTTAAAGGCGATCATTTTTTCGGAGGTCGGACATCATCATCTGGCCCGGTCAGTGAAATGATTCTGTTTGGTGTGTTCTCTGCAATTGGCTGTCGTTAATGCCATCCCTAGTCTTTTCGGCTGATTCAACGTATAATCAGTCACTATCCGTCATTTAGTCAGACCAGTGTGATTGGTGGAGGGATAGTCCTTGACTAGTGAATCAGTGACAGAGAAGTTTACATGTGAATACAGCTACGCCATTATTATTGTCTCCTATTATCAGCCATTAACTGCTTGTGTCATATCTGAATGAATGCCAGTCAGTGTTGCCTGTGGACGTTATTCATTCCATGAAGAAAAACACTGTTAGCATTGTTAGCGTAGCATGATTTCTCCTTAGTTTTCACCTGCAAAAACTTCCACAAGAAGAAGCCTGAGACCTGACAACACCAGTATCTTCATATGACTAACCATCCATTCAATGCTCATTAAAGCTCAGATTAAAGTTGCAAGTAATTTATTAGAAACAGACAAAACTCAAGACAAAATTACCTTTTCAGCAAAAAATGTCAATAACTGAACATAAAAGCAAATCTGTCCGTCTACAATCATTGATCCAACTCCATGGGTTTTACTGGTGAGTCAGTGTTGTAGAAGATTACTGTGTTTCCACAGTAACTACAGAGCCTCTGAAGGTCCAAATGGGTCATATCTGATGACCATGAAAAGATGATGAATTGCATTTTATTCCAATTATTTGCATGTATTGATATGATTAGTTTTTCACAAATTATTGAACTATTTTAGATCAGTTTGGGTCACCAGAGGTTTGGGTCTTTATAGGTTAAAAAAGATGGGAGTTGTGTGTGTAATTCAGTTCTTAAAGGTAGATCCAACTGCAGAGGATCTTTAGTTCCCAGCTGCAGATGTATATGTGCTGTTAACATGAATGAATGAATTAATGAATGATATCATAATACTAGTGTGCGTGTAAACAGAGTCAAAGAGTTTCACAGTTAATTGCAGGAAACATTGCAAAAGTTATTGTGTTCAGATTAGTCTCTTTGAGGACGGAGCAGGAACATGATCACACAAAGTGTAGAAAAGTGATTAGGGAAGGAGGGGAACAGTGTCACATTTTGCATAGAACACCAAAGGAATCTTGCGGTTGGCAGTGAAAGGAAAATCATTCTGATCACCCTGATGAGATGTGTAATGTACAAGATGAAGATATTTACTGAAAGCAGATACGAACGCTTCATGCCGGGACTTGATCCTTGGCTTTATCTGACGTGAGATCACATGAGCTGTTCTGCATCTGTTCAACATTCAGCTAAACTCTGCAGAAAATTAACAACCAATTCAGACTTTTTAATGCACAAATTTCATGCATATTCATAATGGTTAAACATGAAGTCACAGCCAAGGTTTTATAGTTTCTAATAACTTAGTCGAAGTGCAAAAAAATTTGCAAAAGAAAAGATGTAACCAAGGGCTGTTTACATCCATAATAATAACCAATCATAATGCAATCATTGTAGTCATGCCAGTAAACTGGAGCCAGTATAAACATCACACTGGTTCCAGAACTCAGAATTGGCTTGTCATCTATGACTGTTGACTGACATCCATTGGCCTTTTTCTGAATAACGTATCGGCCAGGGTTTTGGAAGCTTGATTATGCAGTGGGGCGTTGTTCTGCTGCGTCTGAGCCAGAAAATGCTAACAAGTGTGGACAAGATGAGGGTAGCTAAAGAGGTTTTACAGCCTATTTACTGTAATCGATTATCATGACAATGGGGAAAACTAAAATAAGCAATTGTAAACATACCATATCTCCCTGAATAACCAGACTTTTATTAAACTCAGATGGAGAGAGTTCAGTACTGTATTGGAGAGTAAACCTAAAATATGAATATATATTCAAATCAGGCACAGTTATGGTCTTGAAAATCATGTTACAGCAAACATACAAAGGATTTGGTCTTTAAGGTTCATACAGACTGAGATACGAACTGTCTTATTAGTCATTAAACCTTGAAACGTCTTAATGTATATAATTTCTTTTTTGTTTTTATTGTTATTTTATATATTTTTATTGTTTTTAAGTCTGTGTACAGCACTTTTGTCAACTGTGTTGTTTTAAAGTGCTTTATAAATAAACTTGACTTACAGGTACAACATATAGATTCATCCAGTAATGTAGTGGGTATACTGAAAATTTTTATCTTGTCCAGAAAAACGCTCTGTTTTAGAAACAATGACATGTAAGATTACATCATTATTATAGTAGTATTTGGTCACTTTTATAAAATTATCCTGTTTAGTTTAGTGAAGCTAAACTATAGTTGCGTTTCTATGTATATAATAAAATCAAAAGTCAAGGATGAGGCAGAGAATGTTGATCACGTCACAGCTCAGAAAAGATGCTGAATTATGTAAGAATGATGTCAGAACACAATATTTTCTCATTTTTTAATTTAAAATCAGAGCGCACGCCCAGATTTAGTTGCACAATTGATATCAAGAATCATCCTCTGGCCCTTGAAATGCAGACTGAAGAACAGGAACATTTTGAGGTGAATAAGGAGAAGCTGTAACAGAAAGTGTTAAAATGATCAGTGATAATATTTGCTGATTACATCCAATGTTGTCAAAATCCAGGATTTTCTCCTGATGACAGAATGGAGCAGTTGTCGAGTTGTAATGTTTAGCCTACAAGTTGGCTGTCATGGCTCATCAAGGGAAAAAAAAAAAAACATCAGGATGGTTTATTTGTTCAGTATTAATGGTAATTTGTGTTGCTGCTCTGGCTCTGGTTTCTTTCATGAGCTTGTTTTGGGCTGGATACATCATTGTGTGCATGACTAATAAAATCAGACAAATGAAATCAGTCGTGTATGCGCACATCCTGTTTCATATAAAGCCGTTTTGCACACTTCATCTAACCATCACAACCCTAATCAGATGTCACTTTGAAATCTCTTTTAAACATTAGAACATTCTGATAACTTTTTTTTTTTTTTTTTTTTTTTTTTACATGAGGGCGTCTTTGTTTTCTTTAAATGTAGAAGAGGCCAATCACTCAATCATTCAGTCTGCTTTCATTTGGACACAATGCGCCTGGTGTGCACTGAATCAAGGTCTTATATCTCCCAAACATACACAGAGATTACATCACCTCAGTGACACAGTACCACCCTGTCTCTCTGCAGACCCAGGCACGCACTCCTTCACTCAGCAAATGTGCACAGGGCGGCTCTGTGGAGTGGGAATGAAGGGGTGTGGGGGTCTCAGAGGGGGTGAAATGACCGAGAGTTCTGAGGATCTCCGACCCTAAGCAAACCCTTCCCCCAAACAAGACGGGCTACATGTGGCAGTTTTTAAGGAATCCGTGCACAGTGGAGGTCTGTTCATTAAAGTTCCACCAACGGAGAGGGGGCTACTGTGTCACCAGTGTACACAAACACACACAAACACACACCGAAGTGAGCTCTAAGCAAACCTCTAATTAGATTACGCCATTTACTGTACACACAATCAACTGCTCAGATATTTAACTGTATCGGACAACATGCGCACGACTTCATCTTCTGTGGAGGCTGTTGTTATAAAAAGGCTTAGAATTAGTATTTATTACCTTTTGAAACTGTCAAACAGATGTTTATTTTTATGTATTTATCGTAATTTACTTTCTGAGTTTATAAAGTCATTTGAAATAGATTAAAAGTGTCGTAAATAATATCACAAAAGCAGAGAAGTTGGTAAAAGTATACTCATGAAAACAATGTTTGATTTGAAGTTAATGCTTTGTGTATAAAGTTTATTCTATATGTGGATCACATGATTGGAGCAGAAACGCACACAACTAACGAATTATGGGTTAAAAGCCAAATGGAAACAGTTAATGAACAGGTTTAAGAGGCGCAAAATGTTACATGACATTTACTGTTGTATGTTATATATCAGTTTTTATGTGCTTACTTGGAGTCTGTTGTACTTTGGACATTACATCACACATTTATCGAATGCATCTGCTTTTATATTGTTATGTTGGGACCTGTCTATTGTCTGGCATTAACCTTAGAGACATTCAAAGACTGAAATGTGCATTTGATATTTTTATTGTTTCATAGTTGTCATGGTGTCATTCAATGGTGCCTTCAAGAGGGAGAGTAATTAATTCTGAAAAGACATCAGTATGAAGTATAGCCTTAGTTTTGTTGGAGCGGTGTAGCTACTTCGTTAGCATGGCTGTACATTCTCACTATCAACTCATCATATACCGACACTTGGTCAGGGCATCACACTTCAACCACAAGGGAGTCCAAAAGGGGTCTTCATAATGTCATGATTGGTTAAGACTAAGGTGAACCAGATTGTAATTTCAGAGAGGAAGGAGGTGAGGAAGGCGGGAGTGTGGAGCAAGGTTTGGTGGTGAAGTAGAGCTGGGTGTCATCTGCAAAG
>JAPSES010000115.1:13006746-13021016 GCA_029822895.1 Maxillicosta whitleyi
TTTCTTCTAAAAACAGCATGTGTTCAAAAGAGTGATTTATTTGCATCACAAACCAATGTCCACGAAAAAGTCACATCATAATCACTTGGCCCTACTTTCTCTCATTTCCTATCAGTGCGCTGTCATGCTGCTGACTGCTGCACATTAGTCAACAACTGTTTTCAGCAGTGAAACAGGTAGACTAGCTGTCATCTTGCGGCAGCACGCAGAGATACGAAGAGAGACAAAGTAGGGCCAAATCATTACGATGTGTGACTTTTTCGTGGACTTTGGTTTGTGATGTAAATAAATCACTGTTTTTGAACACATGCTGTTTTTAGAAGAAAAACGTTTTATTATAGTGATCCCCACAAAACTTGCCGGACTACTTTTGTTTTGACCAAATCCAGACCAGAACTGGGCTCACAGGACACTGTCAAGGGTAAGTCAGTGTGGATGTACTACACTGATGATAGGATGAAATACAGATTCATGTCAAAAATCCTAAACTATCCCTTTAATCACTAAAGTGTATATAACGAATTAAAAAAAGGTCAAAAAAGTGGTATTGAGTGGTGTTTTTAACATGTCACCTCATGCATTGAGTAACTACAAAATGAAAACCTCACTTTAAAAGCTGCTGGGGTGCACAGAGCAGACTGCACATTAATTGGATGTTGAACTGGAAATGAAAGCGCCATATTTTAGGCTGTGGATGAGTGTGTTTATTTGCATATAAATTGGGAAAGTGAGATATGATCGTGTGCATCTGAAGACATATTTTGACGCCAGGTGTGAATGGATACACAAATAGTCTCTTTGACATTATGAATGTGTCATGGAAAAGACACATGACAGATTACATTTGGTCCCAGAACAAGAAGGATGTGCTAATGACCAATGTTTGAGAAGATTCTAAAACAACAGCATGTATGAGACCAGCTGTCTTGTGTTCAGACAGTTCTAGCACAATATATGAGGAAAAGGTAGGAATTTGATTCTCCGTCCGTGTTTATTCTGGTGGAGAGCAGAATGTTCTGCGTTACGATTCGTCAATATCACGAAAAATGTTGGAATTCAGGGGAAGTCCAGAAAAATTCCATCCTGCTAACCTTTGTTTCAGGAGGTTGAGTTCACCCAGATGCAGAGATGGTAATCATCAACACTGAACAAGATAAAATAATCGATTATTGCATTAGTGGTTATTGTGATCGTGACCAGATGCCGTGTTTCTAATGCTAACATTATGCAGTCTGATTCAGATTAATTGGATGGCGGATGTGAGGTTAATCGAAGGTGGATGAGCAGTATCATCTTGAGTAGTCGTTTGTTTTGAAGCTACTTTGGTCCATCCTTGTTTCCATGATTCACCACACAATCCAAAACTTTTCCTTTTCACCAGAAATGACACTGAGGTTGTTGCAAAGCAGGTACCGTTAAAGCAACACATGGAAGACATCTTCATCCACTGGCTTCGTGTTCTTTGGTTTTGGGTTTTCCTCTCTATGTCTCCAAGAAGAAATAGGATGATTGCAGTCTTGTTAATGAAAGGAACCGCTGACCCTGCTGAACTAACATGGGAACAAGAAGCCAGTGTAGCTGTTAAACAAGCAAGAGTTTTTCTCAGCAGTGCAGCAATGATTTCAGTATCTTCTCCATTGCCAACCTCCATTGGTGTTTTATGCATAAAGTGTGCCAAAACCTGATCCCGAAGACCCTCATAAACATCTCCGCTTTCTAATTAAATCTGTAATTTACAATTTCCTCAGACCCTAAATGGATCACAGTGAAAGAGAGGCTCAGGAGGGAGACAGAATGAAAGTGAAAAAGGGAATGGGCCGTGAATATATATATATATATAAAAAAGAGACATTTTCACAAACACCCTTCAATTAAATTTTTGCACACCAAGAACCTGTCAACATTGTTAAAGGCTTTGCGGATGGCTAAACCAATAAAAAATGTTCTGGATGTCCAAGGCATGAGAGGAATCCATCTGTGTTTATGTAATTACAGCCCATAATCTGTCTGGTTTTTCTCTCAGACTTGATGGTTTCTGTGGATAGGTCAGATAACTGCATCTTCCATTTATCGTTAATTTCTCCACAGTCCCATCTAATTAACCGTTTGGCTCTTTGAATTGACTTTTTCTGGAAACTTTTGTCATTGATAAAATCACAGCTCCTCAGCGTTTGCTTCTATTTCATTAAAAGAGACAAACATCTCATTAAGTTGAGATCTTTAGGCTGTAAACACTACTTTCTCTGACAAGGCAAACGCCAGCTTTTATACCTCAAACTCTTTGACCTTTGGCTTTGAAGCAATGGAAGGATAAAACAACGACATCTGTTGATATTCATAATGTAAATGAATACTGGCCGCTTACACCCCACCACACACACACACACACATACACAAGGCACTGTGGTGGGAGCTGCCTGAGGTGTTGCCACTATGCTCGGCTGCCAACAGGAGTCGATTCCGGTTTCTGCTGGAGCTTGTGGCCCTTTGTAGTCCTGCAGCTGGAAGGGCAGCTCCTGGGGCTGAGGTATGGACAAGGGGCGGGGGGTCCACTGGGAGTCATCATTAGCTCTGAGAAACAGAGTGTGTGTGTCTTCGGAGACTCATCCTGTGCTCTGATCTTCTCCCCTGACCCATCATCAAAGCCGACACACAGAGCGCCACAGGACCAGCCAAGGGCCACTGGTAGCACCAAGGGTTTATGTCTTATACATGTAGGCACATAAACACACACTGCTACATGTTTCATAAAACAGCTCGCACACGTGCACACACACACACACACACACACACACACACTAGGGCTGATATTACACACATGTCCAGACTGATTTGCACATGGGCACAGAACTAAAGGAAACATGCGCAATGATTCTCACACAGACTTTGCGATTCACACAGTTCACTCGCTCCCTGAGGTCAGTGATGTGAGACGTTAAAACCAGGCAGGAGCATCGGTCCATAGCCAGGATATAAGGCAGCAGACCAGCCCATTTACAGACTGTTAGGCTCCATTAGTAAACAGAGAACAGCAGCTGACGGCTTCATTCTGTGAGTGAGATTTTAGTCAAAGCTGATTATTGTTCCATGTTCCTGAGAGACAACAAAAACCAACAAAATATATTGGTTTAAATGTTAGCGTGTCAGTTCTTTTGTAGTATTTATGCGCCACTGTATCAGATTAACAATGGGTCGATATCTGCTCATACCAAAATTGTCCTAAATCCAATTCATATCTGATGTTTTGCCATGTGATTCAGTCTGTATGGTCATGTCACATTTCATTACGTCAGTTGCGTCATTGATATGCAACAGACCTCTCAATTCTGTGCCGGAGGAAGCAGGATTTGGAAAGATTGAGTTTGTCTTCTTTCAACACAGTGTACTTGATTTCACGTCTTCTTCTGCACATCTGGGTCACTTAAGAACCATACACTGTTTGCACATGAATCTGATGGCAACGCATTTGAATTATAATGTGACCCATAAAATATATATAAATGAATTTCAGCAAAAATCTGAATTGTATTGACAAAATTATATTAAACTATAATTTGATCACAATAATTTAATAAAAAGCTTCAAAACAGTTTAGTCGTGCTGCTTTTACATATACTGAAGTTTTCCCTTGTAGAAAGAGGAAAAATCCCAACAGACACAAAATAAACAAAAATTAAATAGCATCGACATCAGCCAAACTGTGGAATTGAGCCATAATAATCGGTGCATCTGTATTAGTGACATTTCCTGTGAAAGTGACAAGCAGCAATACTTTCATGAAAATAAAGCATGCATATAAACCTGTAGCTGTTCAATAAAACCCGTCAGCTCCATGGATCACAACTATTAAATGTCTGGTGCAGGAACTTGACGGGAAATATAGGAGAAAGGTCCTGTATCCTGACCTGAAAAATACATGTATAAGACAAATACTGATATATTTAACCCATAAAGACCCAAACATCCACCATCTACCATAATCATCTACTGATATAAACAATTAAATACTTGTTGATCCACTAATCTTATCAATACATGTAAATAATTTGTGTAAAACATAGTTTGTCATCTTTTCATGATGTCATGGACAGATTGGATTGATGTTCAGTTAATGATATATTTTACTGCAAAAGTTGATTTTTCTGCATCTTTTCCCGTTTTTACATAGTAACCATTAGCTTTAATCTGACCTTTTATGAACATCTCCATGATCAGAGAATTAAATATAGGAAAATACATGATTTTCATTAGGGGAAAAAATGCTAAATTCAAAGGATAATAGTATAATAAATGGCGATAAATCACAAAGATTAGATGTGACACTAAAGTCACGCTGGGTCCTTATGGGTTAACTATCTCCTACTCAAGCCCACAGTGTGATTCTACCACTTCCCAGAATGCAAAGCACACCTGGGTACATAAACGCAAATTTACCACTTGGCTCAGATCACATTCACACCACAAACAAAGAGAGATTATTTAAAGGAGTGATATTTTCCTTTTAAACAGAATTATGCGTTTTAAAACATTTCCCTGTGCTCTACATAAACTGTAAATGTTCTGCTTGGGTCTGGATTCTTCATTAATTAAACTCCACAGGTCCATCTTCAATCCTATTTCTGAGTAATGGCACCAAAAAGGTCATTTTGAGCGCTGGTCTTTAAATGCAAATGAGCCACTTCATGCCCCTCCCCCTCCAGGTTGTTGCTCTGTCCTCTTTAACCACTTGTGTTCATTAATACAACCAATACAATACAATCAACTGAACATTTTAAGTAATCAGCTCAAAATTGGGACATACTTTCAGTATGAACTACAACCGCTGTGGCTGATAAAACAGTTATGTCGTACTCAGAGAAATGTTCATCAGACGTCTTGACCTTATATGTGCAAATATCACAACACAACAAATTAAGAAGGAATTAAAACAGGTTGTAGAGACCCACTCGATTTTTGCCAAAATGAATATAAAGATTGTTTTGCAGCACCTGGAGGGTTCAAAATCAAACTTTCGGAACTATTAGGGTCCAAAATACACAAATAAATGAACCAAAGACTAATAAAAGTGGGTTTAGATAAATATGACCCCTTTAAGACACAAGACTACCTCCTCTAAATAGTCTTAATGTGGTTGTTTTGCACACAAGCACATGTGAATTACATACTAACAGCAAAGAAAGAACAGAGCCAGAGTCCAGTTTAGACAAAAAGCACAGGTGTGAAAACAACCTCAAAGCAGCAGGCGAGAGGTGCTTTTCCTGTGAAAATTAACTAGTGCACAGGAGGTAATACGTCATTTTGTTTTTCTGGAGACTTTACAGAGAAAACTAATAATGATGATAGGTGCAGGGGGTGTACTGACTGGCAACTGGCCAGTGAAAGACTCCAAAATTACGCTGATAAATCATATTGTGTTAGAGAGGGGAAATGTAAAGCAAACCTCAGAGTATATTGTAGAGGCAGATATGTTGATTTAAGTACTTGGAAATCCTCACAATACACTCGTATACACAAATGTCCTTATTTAAGTGTAATGACTCAACTCATTTCAATTCATTTTCCCACAAAAGATCATTTGTGTGGTCTGAAAGTGTTTAGATGCATAAAACTCCTCCACTTTCTCCTATAGCGCACACACTCATATTTATCAATGGCGCGGATATCCAGGCTGCTCTTCTTCCATTACCTCCCACAGGTTATAGTACATGATGACCTCAGTGAACAGGAATCCCCATGAACAAAAGCCCCATTTGAACCATATAATCGCATTTTTCTACAACCATCATCCTCCATATAATCCTTGAAAAACCATTTGGGTTGCTTAAAAACCCATCCAAAACCATGACATATAATGTCAAGCACACAGTCTCACAACACACACACACACACACACACACACACACACAAACTCGTCTACGTCCACAGAGACAGAGCATTAGACTTTTGTTCCCACCACCCTTTGCTCTATCACCACTGCGCTGCATTCCACACAAGATGATAAAATGAAGTCTGGACACACATCTATCTTTTGTCATTTTCAGATTTTCAGCTAGTGCACAGTGTGTATTGGTGTGTGTCTACCCCCGAGTGTAGGCGGATAATTTGTTCTAATTGCGCCTCTGCTGGGGCTTTGCTAACAGATAGACATCCGAGGTATGGCTGTTGGACTGCGCAGTATCAGTCTTCCCCATCGACGGACTGACAGCTGAGTGGTAGCAGTCATCAGCGCTCTGTTGAGTCTCCAGTTGGCTTCTAGGTAGTGGACGTGTCATACCTGTGTGTCAGTAGGAGATTTTATTCCATCTCTTCAACCTCTTATCCAGGATTAAGACATAGAACCGCTACCTCTACGAGAACGGGAATGTCTTTGCCATGCTCCTTTTTTCCCATTATAGTATGGTAATACATCATACAGAGCTGGACGCCACCACGTTACGCAACACACTCATGAAGTCCTCGTCTTCTACTGGTGCCATGACGTCGAACATCCTTCACTACACATTAAGTTGTTAAATATCATTATTATTACGTCAGGTTAGGACAGTTTTATGGAAAAACATTAACTGATTTATAAATGACAATCGCAATAACACTACTACTGTTGCGCGTCCTTGTTTTTTATGTGGAAAATGTGTTCTATTACTTATAACATGGTGATGTCCTTTCAGTTTTTGCACAGGTGTATAGGTATGTATAGTATAATCCAAACTAACTAGTTTATAAGGTTGTTGAATTTGTTCATTTGTATTGTTTGTATTGTGAGTCTCGACTTTTCTGGATAGACTCAAGTTAAAAGACCAAGGGAATAATTGTGACATTTTTCATTATTATGTAATGATATGATATTTAGAGAATAATTAAATAGATACTTTTCTTATGTTACATTTCCTCGCTCTAAAAAATAATATAACAAAAGTTCTCAGCATTCCATGTAGCAGCATCCTAATGTTGTAAAAAATAATAAAAGCCTTAAAAACTACATGGCCTTAAGTCACTGTTGGATTAAAACACAGTAGCATTTGCAAAAATAAAATTGTACTGTACTGTGTTTTGTAAGAAAAAGGTCAAAATTCTGCACCCTTGAATTTTAATTCTGTGACTAACTTTACATTTTCACATTAAGACAAAAATACTGATCATCATTATTTGTTAAACCTAATCAAAAGTATAATTTAAGGTTATGAAAACAACAGACATTTCCCCTTCTTTATGAGTTTATTAATGTACATTTGTTTTCCTTAAAATATTCTGAATTCATTGTAGTATTCTCATAGTATTTTTACTTTTTTATATCACATAAAATATTTTGACTTTACTCTCAAAATCTGATTTTTTTCAGTCTTCAGTGTGGCCCTAATCCACGCCATCTGACAATGTTCATTTGCTTATTTCACTCAGTATGATGCCACACAATAAAATAAAATAAAATAAAATGTTTTTTCAATATTGGGACAATGTGTTATATATATGTTATTTTATAGTGGTGCCAAAAATGCTGTTAATCACACGTCTCGCAAATTTGTTATCACATAACTATGACGAAAATTGGCTATAATTGTATTTGTAAAAAACAAAAAACCTAGAAATATTGTATGCTTTTGATTTGGGGTATTTAAGACAACCCAACAGCAGAAATGGTGCAAATTTTTAGGGAAGGATACATAAAAATAAAAATAATTCTTTTGTAAATCACTATGTTACATCATCATGTTTCTACAGAAGTACTTCCGTGTATTTTAATGTGGATCCCAGTCACAACAAAAGTATAAAAACATAAATTAGGATCACCAAGTATATTTGTTTTGGAATTATCCTCTTAACATACAAGAAAAGACGAACCAAACACTGACTCGAAGAATTGACTTCTGCATTTTTCATGTAGTTGTAGCCATTGTAGGGCGGCGTGAAACCAGGCACAATCACTAAATATTACACACTGAGCCTTTTACAGCAAATCAGTTTACACATAACTCAAGATCCACAACAAGAGCCGCAGCAAAACCACAAAAGTCTTCACAGGAGCTCACATGACTCACACACTGGAGTGTATCTGTCAGAGAAGCCTTAAATGTGCATGAACATGAACTATTACACCCTATGTCTATAATCAATCTTTAAAACGTTATTTGTGTCTGTTTGAATACTTGAAGGGCTAAACGGCCACAGAGAAACACTCATTGACATTAATGGCCAATTGCAATTTCCCCAAAAGCCCATGTAAAAACAAGTGTTCATTTCACTCGACACCAATTCAAGCCAACGAGCTGTCAACAAAGGACGGCGCAACATCTTTTTCACATTTAACGGAAATTCCATAAAATCAGGATAGAAATGAGCTGGAAAATAAACAACACAGAGATTATTTTTTCCACTTTATGGGATGTTAATAAAAATGTAATTCCACAGTAGAGCAGCTGTCACAACAGCCTATGGTCAGACTAATGGAGGCCTACACTCGACTTCAACTTAGATCAGTGGTCTTCACACAAGACTTGAGCCCTGTGGACGGAAGAACCAGAGGACGTCTCAAATCCTCAGCGATGGAAAGAGCGCTGCGCAAGACACCACAAATGCATTAGACTTTAGGTAAAAGGTTACAATTTCTTCTGAGGTTTGGCATATGAGTATTTTGTTTCTTCTCCAACATCTTGTTCTCTTTTTGGGTCGATTTGGCAGAAAAACCACGGGCTGTTTCATTTAGACACGAACATGAAAATAAACGCAACCAAACACTGCAGTCATAAACAAAACCAGTGACACCAAACACTTTGCTGTCTAATGTATGTGACTAACAACAACAATTCCAAACCCAAATCATTAATTTTGCAATACGCTGCATACTAAAAGATGCTTTGTTTACAGCGGTTGAGATTGTCTGGATTTGCTGTTCTTTGGTTGCCCTGGGATACCGGGAGAAAACATTTGGGTGGCCAGCAGATGAGGTTTTATCAGTATTTGTGACTTTCTGCCATTAAATACAAGCTGCTGCATATCCATCAACGAATTCCAAAAATAAAGCGAGTTTTGACTGGAGTTTGGCCTAAAAATGGAGACCGCAAATGCTAGACAACAGGTGGACCCATAATAGTTCTCTAAGATAGCATAAAAGTCTGCATTTATTGGGAAAATCAGTGACCGTAACATTCGGGGGGTATGATCGTTTGAAAAGGAGAATCCTCTGATCTTGTTCCCTGTTCTGAAAGATTCTCCATGCTTGATGTTCGGCTCCATTTCCTCTGTGATTTTTATATGACCAATGATGGCTACTGCTTTCCTCTTGGGTCATGACCACGAACCCTCGTCTTGCAAACGGCTCCCTTGGCTGCTTTAGAGATCTGCCACCATTCAGCGTTAAGTGAATATTCCGTAAACAGAGATGTACTCCCATGGTTTTTTGATGGGAGTCCATTCTGAGCAAAACAAAACATTTCTCTGGGTTTAAAGTTGAACATTTTATGCTTGTTTTGTTTTTTTTAAAGCTGTGTCAATACAGAGGTGATGGATGTTAAAAATTCCATGTTATTGGCGGGTAAATCTTTGTGGGAAACCACGTGAAGGCTGATGGTAGTACCTTATGAGTGGTTGTTTGTGTACTTATATTTGTTTGTGTCCATGTGCCTCTATGAATGTGCAGAACAGGCAGTAAAGACGCCTGGTATAGTGATCTGTTGTTAGTGTCTGCTTTTGGGCAGCAGGTGTGCATGTGTGCGAGTGTGTGTGTGTATACGTGTGTGTCTAGCCTAGGACGGTCTGGCCCCAGATTTAGAGGAGGAAGCCGGTGTCAGGGCCAGGAGATGGATCTCTCCTGAGGGATCCGATAAATAAGGAAAAAATATCTTTGAAAAAGGGAAACGCAGCTGTTTCCAAAGGAGAAGTCAAAATAATGGTGGCTTTGCATTCCAGAGCCGCAAGGTAGAAGGCCAGCTCACTCTGTGATGCTGTTATGGACCTCCCTTTCTCTTCCATTTCTGCACATCTTTCCTTCCCTCTCTGTCATTATAGCTCCCTACCCTCACCTTGTCTGCCTTTTTCCTCCTCACTCTCTCTGTCATAAAGACAGTGGACACTCAATGCTATTTCTCTTTGGAAAATCCACAGTGACCACAATGCATTTCAGCAGCTAAGACGCGGAGCATATGATCCACTGATAAATCAGTCTAGCCCTGGTTCAATTTCCCCCCTGGGCTGACTTACATGTAAGACCTACTGCTTGTTTTACACAGAGGCACAGCTCCAAAAACAGCGACGGAAACTAGATACCTTGATATTCAAAAAGCAGGTGGGCCTCGAGGAAAATCAGCAGGAAAATAATCAATGTTTCTAATAATACATCTGTCCACCATGTCAACACAATATTGGTGAGATGAAAGTGTGAAGACGTTTGGCCTTCTTTATGTTATTTAAGTTTTTTGCTGAAAGCCAGAAATGCAGTTGCAAACTGCCATTCAGAATTATGTGTGTTATTTCAGTATGGGGGGGCCCCAGTGGGAAATGTTCCCCAAACACTGGTCCGTAAATGGACAATGCAGCTCTAGGAATATGAAGTCAATACCATGTCTATGCAGCTGTAAAAAATGGAATTTTATTTTGACAGAGAAAGAGCATCTAATGTGGAAGGATACATTCAGCATATTACAACTTTCACTTTTGACCCAAATTTTGACCCAACTTATTTTCATAAAACCGTTCCTGCAGGAATAATTATTGAGATATCAGAATATTACTAATCCATTGTTTGGATGCAAACTAAAAATGCCTGTGTTACACAACAAATAGGCAAACTGTAGTCTGACTCCTGGGAACAAGTTCTTCAAATGACATTCTCATCCCATTATGCCATCGTCTTTGTTACTTCCCTTTGTTATAAAAATGGGAAAAGCAGCCACTGATCTAACCACCTACACATAACAAATGTTTTCACTGTTTGCAATGATTTTACTATTTTATTTCCATGGTTTGCCTCTCCACATGCCAATGTTCAACCTAAATAAAGATACCACCACTACCTTCTTGGCAGAGTGCCAATGATGATGCCATGATGACTCTTAACAGTTTTCAGGCATACAACCAAACCAGGAATTTCCCCCTATTTCAAAATGAAAGCAGAATAGAAAAGAGAAAAAGTGTGGAGGTCTGGCTACGTAAAGTACAGAAATCGTGAGTGAACAGAAGATTGCATACTATGGTCTAAATCAGTCAAAACTGAATAATAACCATCGTTAACAGCTGGACACCATATTATTCTACTGATTAGATGAATGTCAAGGTTGCATTCCTCCATAAGTCTAACAATACCAGCTGGCCTTTGACAGAAGCCATATTCATAGTATTGTATTTCCTGAAATAAAAACCAGAGCTCAGTTACAAGCCAGAAATCTAATAATGGCCAGAGGTGAGATCAACATGAATAAATAAAGGCTGGATCCCAAATGCAGGTTGAGGAAAAAATAAAGCTGGATAAAATCCTGGTCCATGTCATTTAATACGCATTAAGTTAAATCCTGCTGTTTTTAACACTTTTTTTGGCTGTGGATCACTTATCTAAGGTTTACTGCCACTGTATTATGTGTTATGATTAATGAAACTTACAAGTGCCTCAAAATTGCAAAGCTTTCACTAAATTGCTGAGGAAGTTTAGTTTGTAGTAACACTGCAATGTCTTAATTTTGACAGTGTATAAGATACAAGATAAAAATCAGTGTTTGTAGTAACATATTCTACTTATCAAACAGAGGCAAATACTACTACTACTACTACTAATAATAATAATAATAAAATAATAAAGCCTTGACCATTATTTGAGGTAATATGGTATGTACATATGTGTGCACTGTGGACTCATTTGTTTCATTTGATCTCTATAATAAAAGATTTGATGGTCTGTCTTTAAATTATTACTCCACTAAAAATATTTTGGGGCTAATATCTGATATCTATTCTGCTGTGGTTAACAAATTATGCTAATAAAATCATATGACTTCAATATGCAAATGATTGCTAAATTTTAGCATTTTACAAAGTCAGTAAGCTAGCATTTAGCATTAGCTCACCCACAACACCTTAGAGACATCTCGGGCCCGTCAAACTCATGTTGCTCTACACTTTTTGTCCATATATAGTCACCAATGGCTAAATGCTGATCACCAAAACACAAAATCTTGGCTCAAAAATGACAGGTTAAAAATTAATGGATGGATGTCAGGGTGCCTCAATCCAATATACACTTTATGGTGCAAAAAGTCCTGACAGTAAGAAACATAGTGTAAGTAATTCTACATACAAGGGAAAAAATGTGAGACTTCCTCTTCAAATTCATAGTGCGGTTATAAACACTCAGTCAGATAAGGTATCCAGGAGACTGACCCCTCGGAGGTGTGGAAAGTGTCCGTACAGGAGGAAGGACTGGGCAGAGTTTCCCCAGAACATCCTTACTGATAAGATCCTTTTATCCTGACAGCCTCTGAGCTCAGGGAGTGGATACATATTTGTAATGGGTGGCCTAGAAACCCCTAACCAAACCTTACCTAACCTCCCTTTTTTTCAGACCTCCCTGTGTTTCTCTGTCATCTCTATCTTCTGCTGCTTTCTACAAAGAATGACGTATTGCATTGGACAGGCGAGGGCAAAGCGTAATAAGATTTCCTTCCATTTTTATTACCTTTTTTCTATAATTGTGCGCTAATTTACTGATGAGGACACAAACACGTCATGCCCGGCCTCTCCTCTTCTTTTTCTCATCTTGCCCTCCTATCTCTGGCTGTTTTCCTGTCAGTATCATGTTTGGAAAGTCAGCCTGCGGGTCAACCTAGGGCTCATAAATTTGTCAGCAGCAGTGCGGTTAAAAGGGAGGCTACTTGCTCGGGAGGGTCAGGAGCATCGGCGTTCACATGGGGCCTTTTTCGTGCTACGGGCCCGCGGTTGTTGTTTCAGGCACGTCCTCTTTAGAGAGACGACCAGCCTGGGAACATGTGAGGGGCCGGGGTGTGCAGGTTTCTCAGTGAGGTTGATAAAGACTTCTTGTAGAAGGCAGCCCTGGCTGTTACGTGCATTAAAATACACAGCAATTATCGGTGAGGACACGCACAAGCCAGTCCACATGTCTGCCTTTTTGTACTTGTAAGGACATTGCGTGAGTTGTTACATTCATTCTCTAACCCTTGACCCTGACCTTAAAGGAAAACTCCACCCTAGCACACTTATCATCGTTAAATAAACAGCTATTGTTGATCTACCTTACATTTCTGAGTCCACTGTGGCTTCGTGGTGTCTTTCCTAATTCCCAAAGGTCCCTGGTGAGAGATAATTTATTTTCTGCACAGGTGCAATATATTTCAGGCCTGACAGTTCCTGAAAAGACTTGCACGTCTTGGACCAGATTGCACATAGAGATGACGCTCGCCATTTCTCAGCCTGCCTTGTATAATTTAAAGATATAATCCAACTGAGCACACTTTAGCAAAATATTTACACACACATACAAGTCTATATGTAGCCCCCAGAACAAACACCCCCTCCACCCTCCTTCCTCTGTTCCTTCAAGGTCACCAACAGCTGTAAATCACCTTTCATCTATCCCAGAGTTTCTCACCCCTTAAGCAGCATTGGGATGTGCCTTTTTTCTCTCCCCTCTTCCCTCCTTTCTCTCTCTTCCTCTGGCTTTTTATTGACTGGAGATAAATCCCCATAGGCTTCCCAGTGGCTTCACAGAAGAATGTGACAGCAGGAATGTTTACCGTGACATTTACACCATTCCTGTCGGCCGTGGTCATCTCCATTACCAGAACGAACCTCGATGGGAGAGCAAACGATGGGGTCATTATGATAATGGATGGAGTTGACTGGGCACACAAGAGCACGCCGAATCTGAGTTCAGTGGTTCACAGGTTCGCAACCTTTTCAACACTACAAATTCCAGATACACATCCAAGTGTCTACTGAAAGAATTTAGGTTAACATCATATCAGTATTCAAACAAATGCAAAGAATGTAAATGGAGTGACCTGAGGGAGAAAAACATGTCTTATTTCATAGTTTCATGGAAGAGCAGAGTGAAATCCTATTATTAATCCTAATATAGACTTAATATCAGCCTAACTGATTGTGCTCTAATGTCCTGGTTTTTAGGTGCATCTCATTTGTGATACGGCTTTCACATTAATCATCCATCACTAACACTGGTATCTAAACGCCTACATAAACTTGCAACTTAATCAGACACTTCTTTAACAGTTTGCTTAACATTAAAGTAATTTAACTGCAATTATTGACAA
>JAPSES010000115.1:13021116-13033599 GCA_029822895.1 Maxillicosta whitleyi
ATAAACTTGCAACTTAATCAGACACTTCTTTAACAGTTTGCTTAACATTAAAGTAATTTAACTGCAATTATTGACAATGATGCCTACAGCACTTTTAGCATCACCACATTCCAAAATCACACTTTACCAGCAGCAATGGGAGGCAAGAACAATAGGCTGTGTTAAATATGTCTGTTTTGAGGCTGATTTGACTACTCTTAGCTTGTCACTGCCACCACATAGCACAAGACAAAGAAACAGTAGATACTCAGCTGTTTCAAAAACGATGGACAAGAGTAACCACAAGTGGAGAGGAACTTTCTGCAACAGATTTGTCAAATAGCACAACTTTATGTAATTCTAAAATGTGACCATCCACCAACTGCTTTTAAATAAAATATGAAACATGAAAAAAACTATTTTAAAAAAATCAAAAAAGAAAGCATCAATAAGATACTGGTCAACCAATAGATATTTGCAAAAATGGGTTATGCATATATATAAGTGGATGCAAATATTTTTCTTGTTTCATATCTTGTTTTTTTTTTTGTTTGTTTGTTTTGAGTCTGTGGTTCTGATATACGTTCACCAGCTACTGAGAAAATATCTATATCAATAAGTCTCCAAGACGACAATACTCGTGGGTTTTTCTTTTGCAGACTATAAAGTTTTGCAGTCCATACATGTATTGTTTCCAAAAATACCTGCGTCCAGGTGGAAATAGGAAAACTGGGTTAAAACAGCGTAATACGTATGTCACATCTATACGTCATCTATACGTCTATACGACAGAGCTGCAGGATACACTAAAGTCACAGAAGAATGCAGTGAACATGTGCATGAGGTCCTTCTTCTGTAACCTGCTGTTACGGCTGGAGTTTTCTTCTTCTGGTTATGTGGAACTATGGTATCATCATTTCCAAAAAGTGTTTTTTTTGTTTTTGTTTTTGTTTTTTTCATACAGTAACACGTGGGCGGCATTGTAACATTTTTTTCTGCTCTAGGACTCATTCTCTAAAAATACAGTTTCAGGGCACCAACAATACTGGTGTCATGGACGAAAGGCTGAAATGATATTAAACTTTTGCAGTTTGATAGAATTTCCTTATCATGTGAACCGATTATAGGATGCTGCCAGTGTCTGTGTTTCTGTTACAATACTGGACTGAAGCCACCTCTGTACAAATGGTGAATTTCCATCAAAAACCAGGATAAAGTGGAATAACATGCACAGTTAGCATTTTCTGAAATCACAATATAAGGATTAGATTTACAAATACAAACACTGGAAATGTCAAAAATCTTATAACTGAGATACTAAGGGCCATTTGGAGCACTTAACTCTTTTTTTTTTTTTTAAATGATTTCATATATTTTATTGACAACAAACTGCACTGTGCAGCCTTTTTTATCAACTGGTCAAACGCTTTTGACACTGTGGACCACTCCATTTTTGAACTCAGATTCCTTAAAGTAGGACTGTCTCAACATGCAGTTGGCTGGTTTAAAATTTACCTAACAGAAATCAGTGTGTGCAGGTGGACGGCTGCACTTCCAGCTCACTCACATTGACAAAAGGTGTGCCATAAGGGTCAGTCATGGGGCCACTTTTGTTCATACTTAATATCAATAACATAAATCAGAATATATCAAATGCAAATTTTGTTTTTTTGCTGACGACACAGTACACCTCTGCTTCAACAACTGTCCAAGCCCTTACCCAATTACAACTTGCTTTTAACACTGTCCAACAAAAATGTCATGATTTAACACTGATTTTACATGTAATTAAAACAAAAGTCATGATGTTCTCAACTTCAAGGTCCAAGCTGTCAAACCTAACTTCACTCATTGAGGGGAACTCAGATAGAACTTGTCCTGATATACAAATATTTAGGCATTTTAAAATGACAGCTGCTTTTCTTTTTCTGTTGATATTCAGCAGCTTGTTAAAAAATGAAAACTTTACTTTTTCTTTCGAATACAATTGTGACTTTCTTTTGAATCCAGAAGGAGGCTGGTTTCAGCTACATTTCTGTCCGTTTTGGACTATGGTGATGTTTTGTACATGGATGCCTCCTCCCACAACTTACAGTCACTGGACACTGTGTATCAAGGAGCTTTGATGTTCATCACTCTGAAATCTCTAACACATCATTGTTTGCTATACACTCATGTTGGATAGTCTTCTTTGTTGGTCTTCAGACTTAGTCACTGGCATATTTTGATCTATAAGTCTACTCTAGGTGTGTTCCCAATATACCTTCTGACCTTCAACAGTCAGAGAACCACTGACACATAATCTCCGTTCTCAGGATTTTTTCTTTATGTCTGTTCCCAAAGTTCGAACTGATCAAAGGAAAAGGGCATTCAGATTTGTGGCTCCATTTACATGGAATAAGTTTCAAAAAGAACTGAATTTTTAAAATTTGATTTCTCTGGACACCTTCAAGAGGATGTTGAATGACTTTGAGGCAGAGACATCTGGCTGCAGATGTTTTGTCTGACCCACTTTATCTTAATCTTGTGGGCACTTTAAGCAACTGTGTTTTTAGAAGGTTTGACTTGAACTTGTACTTTATGTATTGAAAACTTGTTTTTTGCTTTTATGTATGAAACTTTTATGTACATCTGTAACTTTTTTAATGTAATGCTGCCCGTCTTGGCCAGGAGACTCTTGGAAAAGGTATTTTTCTTCTCAATGAGGTTTTTTCCTAGTTAAATAAAGGTAATAATAGTAATGATAAATAAAAACACAGACTGTGGACTGCGTGTTTTTGTCTCAGGTATCAAAACAAATCTAGTGAAATATAGGCTATGTGTGTTCATCATTCACATCAGTTTTTAAGAAGAGAAGATTCATGCTTTTTGCAGATAAGTGCGATGTTCCACAGCTGTTTCACATCACCATAACAGATACATGTTGATATAGTGTGCACTTATGCCACATGTTCTGACGTTGTGTGAGTCTGTGCACCTGTGTTTTGCTCTTCAGTAGAGTGAGCTTCACTCCAGAGGAAAGGTGTTTTTAACTGTGAACAGAAGGGATGCTGTGGCTCTGGATTTATTTGTAATCAGAAAAACTGAGATCAGGGGATAATGCAAAAATCAAAACAGAGACAATTGTTTGTATCTTTGCCTTTCTGTTTCCTCTTTATCTGCCTCTTCCACATACACAAACCTCACATATACAAACAGCCTCAGACACTAATTCCAGGTTAATGATCTCCACTGTGTGGCCTCTATATAGACAGTTAAACACAAGATAAAGGCTAACAGCTTTGGAGCGCTTTTGGCAAACAGTAAGAGATTTTTTTTTATGAATTTCTCTTTCAGGAACCACGTATCATAATCAATAAATCTGACGAAAGGTAAATAGCTATTTTATTATATCACATGCTTTTTGTTTAACATGAGCTCCCACTGCTAATATCAACCTGTTTTTGATCGGCTGCTTCTTGTTGCACAGCATGTGGACATGATTCTGACTGAAGTTTCGCTCATCTGAAACCAGGGTCCCAGTAAATGGAGCAAAATGTGTTACAGTGAAGAACAGATTGAAACAGACAGATGCTCAGACAGATTTATATATGACTGTGAAATTTGCCCAGTCTTCTTCAAGGCACAGCAGGACCAAAAAGCAAAATTCCTTCATGCCTGCACCCAAAGGTGATAAATGGAAGCAGCGGGACCTTATCAGATGTTGCGCCAGGGTTATCGGCTCTGCTCAAGAGATGGTTACCAGCCGGGAGTGCGCCGCACTTCACCTTCTTATCTCATCACACTCCTCTATCCCATACAGCACTATCGCTCCGAACTGGAATGTCCAATGAAGTCTCGACAGTTGATTTGAAGAAGAAAAAAATGATGACAAGATGTGAATTTAATCTCATAATCTCTGCATTTAATCGCACCTGACATCTCGTCACGTCAAAGAGTTATGGCGTGAGAGGAAGAGATACCATCAGGGTGGGTGGTTTTGGGGGTGGAGGAGTGACGAGTGTGTGCGCGGCGGGGTGTTAAGAGCAGGGAGTGTGACAGGGATGACTTCAAGTGTAAATGGAATGCTCTTTTATAAATGGATATCTGCTGACGGTAAAGTTAAACAACCATGTATGTGCACGTCGACATCTGCACATACAGCCACAGTGTAGGTTTACAGCACACAGGTCAGTAGATACATCCACGCTCACTGAAATGCACAAAACCTGTAGCAAACACTCAGGACCAACAATGAAACTGCAACACCTCTTCTTTTATAACAGAAGTAAAACCAGACTGGAAAAGACATAACCCGCTAAACCGGAGATGTTTCCTCCATCAACCATGTTTGTTTCTCGAGGCAGTTGCGTATTTTGCCAGCAAGCCTGACAACCAATACAATCCAAACATGAGAAAAAGGAAGCACTTTAAAACACTGTAACTCAATAAGCAGAATTATTTGTATATCTTGGGCCTTTCTTGAACATCACTGCAAGTTCAAGCAAACTTGTGGTGGCACTAACATATCTGATACTGTAAACAGATAAAAACAAACAGAGGTTTGTAGTTTGTTAATGTAATTTTTCTCACCACTGGAGGAAGGTTTTAACTGCCAAGTTTATGTCCCAGCAAAGATCCTTTATTCTGCTCCAGCATATCTTAAATTCCTCGCTTAACTTCTGGCTAATGCTGTTTATGGTATGCTCAAACTTGGGGAGAAACGACGGGTGGTCCTCTGTTCAGCTCAGGTCTCAAAGCTTTGCAGGAAGTGTTTCAAGACGGTTTAGTGAAAATTTTCCAAATCTCCCCATTGCATCAAACAATTGACTCTTTGATTGAAGCCAGCTAATTATTTGATCATGCTGGGGATTTGGGACACGTTTCACTGCAAAGGAAGTGGCTTACCTGGGCTTAGACCCTGAGAAATGCAGCCAGGCATCATAAGACAAGCAAAACAGCCGTTTAATAAGGGCACTTCATTTCAGAATAAGCCCAGCGCTGTCTGGACCCGGTTAATCTCCTGAAAACCACTTCTTAAAGCTTTCTGCCTTGTTTGTCTTTAAAGAGTGGGAGGTAGACTAGTAAAAAGCTTGGCTGTTGACTTAGGTAAGAGGTAGTGACAGCTCAGCCTAAACCAGGCAATGGGAGGTGCAGAGGAGAAGACAAGAAAGAGGAGTAAAAATAGGAGTGGTCCTGATGGAAAACAAGTACAGAGAATATTTTGTTGGATTATTTGTTCTTAAGGAGACATGCATGATTGAGTTTTCCTGACACCAAGATAGAAATGTCACAAATGTTCAGAAGAATATTCACCTCCTTGTTGATAAAGCCATAGGAGCAGAAATCAACTCCTCTCAGTCCAAATCAAAAGCCAATGATACAATAACAGATGAGCTGAAATCAGTTCATGCTGTATGGAAAAATGAAGCCACTTTAACAAGCATCTACAATGAGCACAAGTAGAGCAGCAGAATCACACGCAGGTTGCATCTGACAGAAGCTGATCTGAGTGATTGATTAGATTTTCATCAGCCTGAAAACAAAACAAAGAGTAGATACAGATGTCTGATGATCTGATGTCCTTTCAGACCACTTGACTGAAATATGTTAAAAAGTTGATCATGGATTTTTGCACAGTGATGCTAAAATAAACCTTCAAGATCTGTATGTTTAACTACCTCTGTGTAGTGCTATTTATCTTAATGTGCATCTGAAATACCTCAAAAAATTAAAGTAATCTTAATAAACTTAGGCACAATGTAACATGTTACGTCTTAGATCTGGAGTTTCTGCAGTGTTCTTCTGAATTGTGTGCCAATACCATGTACTGTTACTTTAACAACAACCCCTCCACTCTCTGATCTTATTCAGGTCATACACCGAGGCATTTGTAACTGTGAAACCAAAATGGATGCAACCATATGTGTTATGTGGCTTGCAGAAACCCATTCACATTTCCTCATTTAGATTTGTTTTCCTGGATCAAGACATCTGGACTGGGCAGTACATCAAATATGCTCAGTGTATCATCATTTTGTGTATTGTTCTGAGTAGCCTGTAGTGAATGCCTATTGCAAACATCGAGCACAAACTGGTATAATGTTTTTTTGAAGGCCACAACATGGAACTGGATGGACACTTCCATTTTAAATAGGCCAAGTACCAACGCACATAAGGCTTTTTAACATCACAGACTGTTTGTAGTTTGTTTGTGATGATTCTTTAGAGGCAGTTGGCACTAAAAGTGTTCTGTTAATCCACTTTAACCCACAGGAGTTTGTGTAACATGCTTTTATAGATGCTGAAAAGTACTGTATTGTTTTACAATGTATGAGATATATTGAGTCCATGTCACTCACATCAGTTCTCCAATGAACAGTAGAGTAAAGCTGCCTGTGTATCATGGAATAGTACTTCATAAAAGAGCAAAAGTGAAAGAAGATCCACACTTAAATCCATCTAATGCAAAGATGGATTTTCCTGGATTACTATGTGACCTTCCCTCTCAGACAAACATAGCGGGATGGGAGAGCAAACAAGCAACAGGAGCTCTGGTTGTGCACTCTGAGCCAAGCCAAGCTCAGAGAGGCCTTTACACCTGTCCGTCTGTCTGTCTGTCCGTCTGCCTGGCTGGCATAGGGGAGCTAAGGCGAAGCAAAGTCATCACAGTTAAATGCAGATGACACAGGAACAACATTTGGAGTTCCTGTTCTGTGACCCGTGAAACCAAAGCCATTTCTGTGCATCCTTGACTCGCCATAACCGCGAGGTAACAGCTCAACCACTAGAAACCAAACCTGATAGGAATAGCACATTTTCCTTTGCTTACTATTATAGCCCTCACGGTGGCTTCAGATATTTGTTCAGCTACATGTCACCTCTCATTAATGGACCATTGACCACTTGTATTTGCTTTCCGATGGGATGCACCTTTCAGTATCTCCCCACTCGTTCCACAATATAGTGCGCTGAGAGAGATTTCTAAAAGAATTGTGACCAGTGACCAAACAGGAAGGTTTGTGTAAGATCATACTTTCTCCACTAAGTATGTTCATTTGGGGTCTTTAAATATCAATGTATAACAAATGCATTTATACCATAAAGCAGCACATAGAGTTTTATCACAGGATACCACTTCTAATGGTTTTACACACACTTTTTTTTTATCAGTTTGATGTAAGATTATGTTCTCCCGTCTATGAATAAGCAGCTTTTCTATTCAAAGCCATTTTAAGCCACAGAGAAAACAAAGGTTTGTTTTTTTTGTTTTTTTTAAAGAAATCTAAATTCTACAAGTATGAACAGGTCCTAAAGTCTCTGTTACCCTTACTAGAAGATCCTGCAGTGCATTAGGACATGTTCAGAGCTGCAGCGTGTCGCACAGCATGAGTCATACAGCAGACAGTGTCACTTCACTAGACCTCAGTGGAAAGCAGGACGTCCGCAAGGCAAACAGTGATGAACGTGCTATTCTAGGAATGAAAATGAAAAAGGAGCTGGAAAATATGTTTCTTGTCCCCGAATTTGAAGTTTTCCACCATTTGCTCTGCTTTTTTTTTTTTTTTTTTTAATGAGTCAATGGGTCATTCTGAACAAGCGCTGAAAGCTAAGGAGAATGGATGACTGAACAAGTGGTCTACATGAATCACACACAGGCATATGGTTCGCAGAGAGAGCACTTGAGACTGGATGTAACGCAGGGGCTCTTAAATCTGTCTGTTCCCCATGAGAATACCCTCAGAAAATGAGCTCTCTATCTGTGCTACTGCAGCAGCTGGCTGTGAAAGACATCAGTTTGGGCTGAAGCTTAAATCACTGTCACTGTCTTATTCGCTATGGGTCAGTTTAAAGTCTTTGACTGCTACATCAGCGTGGAGGGAAGGGTTTGCCAATGTTAACAGGTAAACCAGTTCTAAATCAGATTATCAGCAGAGACTGGGCCAGGAACTAGAAGTGAGGTGTGTAAAAAGCAAATGAGTCTGCGTGACAACACTACACCACATTTTTCAAATGGCTTCAGACAGTTTGTTTGGCTTCTTTGCTTTTCTTCCTTTCATTTGTCTTGATTCTAATTTGTAGTTTCACTTTGACCACACATGATATCCAGATTTTCGAAACATGAAGGACCACCCAGAAGAGTTTTAGGACTCTATCTACTTCAGTTTTCTAAGTCACTCCACAAAAACCGCTCCAATTGGGCAGGAGACACATTAAAAACTAATCGGATGGCGATGACACACGGTAGTCGTGCAAGGCCTTATTTGCAAAGCAGATGGAGAGCCTTGGCCTGTCCAACATTAATTACAATCACATTCAGGGAGGAAGCCGTCCCTCCTCCAGGGCGGTTAGGACTCTGTGTACGACTGGAGGAGATGGCAACCTAATCCCCTGGTCACCACAGAAATCTGAGGGAATCGTCAAAAGATGCACAGGACGTGATTAATCAAAGTAGAGAGCCAGATGTGCAACAACACTGGAATATAAACCCAAACTGACACAGCACAGGAATACCAAAACCACAGACACACAAACACCATGCAGCCACCATCACACTCCCACACAGAAGCCAAAGAGGGGCTTCGATATTTGAGACCAAAACGACGGCCTTCTTCTGTCTGAATATCTGGTTTTCATCATGACATGTTGCAACACCAATACTCAGAAGACCAATAAGTAGAGAAGCATTTGCTCTTTTTTTATTTTTTATTTTTTTACCTCTGCTGCTCCAATCCTAACACCCCTCTTCATGTGTGGTATTGAATGACTATTAAAAGGTTTATAAAGGTGAGGGTTAAAATATTTTAAGGACTTCCTCTTTCAAGAGCAGCTGAAAGTCAGGAGAAAAAAAACATGAGAGCACATTCTTCAGCAGTGATACATTCCCGCTGTTCTCATGGCCGGATAATGACAATGCCCTTAGTTCCCAAGAAGAATGACAATCAATCTGGGCTTAAGCCGCCTTGTCCACCAGCGTCTGACTCCGGCAGCGCCTCTGTTTATCTTCGTGCGCTCTGTTTAGAGTCTCCCAGTAAACATTGGAGCTGCTAATGGAAGGAAGGGCTTGGGGCTTTTATGTTCCAAACTCGTTATGATTAAAGTGTCCCTCTTTATCGTCACTGGGACTAATTAAAGACAATCTGCTTGGGTAACACAAACAATGCAACGCAATTTACGCACAGAAACCGCAAGTCTCTGCGTTGGAGGTCAACGGCAGGAATAGCCCTTTATATACAAATACCAGCGGTGGTGGTAGATGGTTTTGCTGAGGATACTACTTCTATTTTTCCTGCGCGGACATAAATCATGGAGCACATTGCACAGAAACACTGACCACAGAATTTCGGGGCTATAAATGAGCCGAGGAGGGCCAATGTACCCGGGGAGAGGACGTGTAACAGTAAATTACTCCAGAACAATACAAGCCTAATGAGACTGGTAACCCACAGAGGACACGAGTGAGAATTAGTTTTTTTGTGTCGTTGTGGCGACGTGTTAGGATCCAATAGTAAACGTGGAAAAGGTAGCCTACGTCTGCTGCGCGTCGTGTGTTCAGTCAGTGATGCTGTGAAGTAAAAGGTCTGTCCGTAGGGAAGGTTTGTTGAATGGGATAGTTTCATTTGAAAGTATTAACAGGTATATTAATGCGTGTCTACATAATCATAATGGGGGGGAAATTCAGTGCATTGCTTATGTCTGACACCTGTTCCAAATCGAGAATTTCTTAAGGCTAACTTCGCAACTTAAGGGGAAAAAAACATCAAACAGACGCGCAATTACGCACAAGACATCCATTTAAGTGCCTAAATAGTAACATGGTAATTTTGACTTACCTAAATTAACGAAACTCATCACCATATCGGCGTCATTAAGAAAGGCAGTTTCTTGAAATGTGGCCAGAGGCGGACTCTGGGTTGTCCGCATGGACTGGTATCGGTCCAGGATGCCTTCCACCTGGCTCTTCTCCTCGCTTGATATGGTGTTGTATAAGTCCAGCATAAAAAGTGGAGCGGAGTTGTATTTTCCGTGTGACAGATGTGGTCTCGGTCTGTGCGGCAGTCCGAGGATGGACAGGATCTCCTTCTGCATCTCCCTCTTCTCGTGCGTCCGCAGCCGCCGGTGGATGAAACCCGGGTGCACTTCGTTGTTTCCATCCAGTGAATAATTACTCCCCGCGACCGGGAACATGCAATAATAAGCGCTCCACCACAATCCGACCAAGGCAAGCCAGCAGCTGGTCATGATGTTGTCCCGCTGTGCTCTCTGTTTGGCTTGGAGCTTCAGTCGTTTTATCCAAACGTTAAATCTGCGTAATGGTAACCAAAGTCCGTCCGCGAGCGCTGTTATCTGTCACAACTGTAGATCAAAAGCGAAGAAAAAATCTTGTATCAAGCCATTTGAAATACTTCCTTAAGCAAAATTCACAGAATAGTGTTGCTCCTGGTTTCATTTCTGATCCCCGTTGCGCGTTTTGCTGCTTCGGGATAAAGTGCACCATGTGAAACTTTATTCAGAGCGGCCGGTAAGTCGGTCAAAAGTTTGATGCCACCGTCACAAGAAAAATAACAACAATTCCATCGAAAGAGGCCATTTTACACAAGCAATATATTTACTGTCCAAGATGCGATTCTCCGGCGTTGCGCACTGACAAAACCCACCCTTTAATAGTTGAACTGGTCCCAGTGACAGCCCTTTACGACAAGCTGTGTATGAGAGTCTAACAGGAATCAGCAGGTTGCAGTCCATAATATGTTGCGCGTGCGTGTAGGTGCGCGTGTATACGTGTGTGTGTCCAGAAACCGCCCACTCCGTGCGCACTTACTCAGAGGTGGAGCTCTTCAGGCTACAAGGGCAACTCTAACATCATATTTCCATATTTTGTTCGCAGCAGAATAACAGCCTGTCTCTTCTAATAAACCATTTGAGGCAGTGGACATTATAATTATATTGCACATAAAAGTTTGTGATAAATTCCTTCACGAATCACTATATCATAATGCTAATGTGTTGGTTAACTTTTGCATGTGATAACTACAGACTGGCCATCTGCCTGTTAGACACAAAACATGTAATTTATATATATATTTTTGTTTCATAAGAGACAAAGAGGCTGTGCGTAATGGGAGTTAAATCAATTTACATCGTATATGTATAAAGTCTGCGCTTTTTATGCAGCTCCCAGGTCTGCTCTGGTAAAGGGTGGACTGGTTTTGATGCATCCAGAGTGAAAGCACCCGGAGTCTCCTCTGCTGAAGTGTTCTCCAGTTGAGGTACGACCCCTGACGATGAAGCAGGAAACAGCAAGTAAAGACGCACTAATATCTACAGAGGAAAAGTATACTGGCATCTATGACACCACTATGGAAATAAAGTGACTTAGTTGTTGAATATGGTAATAAATAAATGAATCCAGGAGCCGACAAATATTCTGTTAATTTAAGTAAAATGGCAGAAAATGGGTGTTTTTCTTCAAAGGGAAACTGACTAAAGCTGAGTCTGCCTTTTCTTTAAAACATCACAGTAAAGGAATTCCTTCTAACCTCCTCACTCCCTCCTTTTCCTTGAAGCCCAACCTGTGTTATGTCTTCAAGTTCCCCTCAGACAGTGATGGTCCTGGTGATAAGGCCCAAAGGTGTCCATATCTCCCTGTGCGTCTGCTGCTACTGCCAGAGCCTATCTTATCTGTATGTGAAGAGTGAGAACCAGCATCAAAGCTACACATACCACCACAACCCAAACACACACACACACACACACACACACACACACACACACACACAACTGGGCAGATTTCAGTCCAACTTGGTGAAAACTTGTCAAATTATTACCACTCCCTTACATAAATCATCCGAAAAAATGGGCTATTTTTTTTTTTTTTTTTTTGCTTCAGTAAAAATTATAGAGTTTGACTTGATATTATTGGCAGGATTTCCCAAGGTATAATGTACCAGATTAGATTTCCATATTTGTTCTCTGCAGCAGAAACTGACGAATTTATCAGTAAAATGTGACAGTAAGTTGTTTGTGATAGAATATGAAATGCACGACTGACTGATCCACTTTTAAATAACAGAACCAGAGCTGAAAACTTACAGGTCTGACACAAAAACATTACTCTCCGCAGATGCCATTTATCAGATTTTTCAGTTTAGCTTGGACTCAGGATTCCCATTTATTTGAAGAACTGCTTTCTCCTGATTTATAGCACAGGTTCAGCAGCAGCTAAGCTCAGTCTGAGCAGCAAAAAGTAGAAAAACGTGGAGATTTCTGGTTCTGGCACTAATCTCGTGAATGGTAGTGAGTTCCTTTATTGTGCCGAGGCTGTCTGGTTCTTCTCTTATTGGCTGTAATGCTGAACAACAAAGAATCTCTTTCTAACAACTTTGAAAGAAACGGGTGATGTGAGTCAGCTCGTGGTAACAAACAGCCACGTTGTCGTGTTTAAACACTTCATGGGTCATTAACCTTTGGCTTATGTCATATTAAACAAACCCGCACAAAAACAGTTCTTCTTCTGTGGTGTTT
>JAPSES010000115.1:13045321-13085860 GCA_029822895.1 Maxillicosta whitleyi
CGCAGAGCGCCAGTTCCATGGACTTTTCTGACGCTGTAAGTAGTTTTCAGTGATTCCTTTGTGATATCTATAGCACACATTGTTTCGGCCGGTTCGAAGTGTTTTCCGAAGTTTCTCGGTCACACGCAGTGCGCTCAGGTGGAAAAAAACGGTCCGTCGGAAATGTAAACATTGCAATTTTGAGGGGTTGGAGAATGAAGGGCGATGTGTAACCATTAGTGATGAACTCTAGGAGCAAAAATAAAGCTCCGCTGTGGTTTATAAGCACTTTACAGAGACAGGTTTCATTTTGAATTTAGTACCCTATGTATCACTTTAAGAAGAAGTGTGTTAGGAAGGAGAAGAACTTCCTGAACCATGCAGAAACGCTTCATCCTCTGATTTATCATAAACATTTTGGAGAAACATGGACAGGTAGGGGACAAAAAATGGCTGCATAAAATGGACATACTCGAGTAAAGGTCAAAAGTACGTAGTTTCAGAGATGGGGGGTTGGTTGGAAACTGGTGACAGCAAAGACAGAAGGGTTCAGAGGAGGACAGATAAAACACCAGGGTGACCTCCAGCCTGTCTGTCTTTGGTGCTGCTGTTGGCACCATCGCTATCAGCAACCGGAAGGATCTCCGTTCTTATCCGCGGCGCTCGTCTCCAGCACCTCCTCCCCTCGTCCCGTCTCTGATGTGTCCTGTTTGCAAGAACGACCACAGACCTGCGCTTTGTCCCACATGAATAGCACCTCCTTGAAGTAGTCTTAAATCAAAAGGCATGTTTGGCTTGAAAGAGCCTGGCTGAGACGGAGAGCAGTGGCTTCTGATCCTCTACTCCAAGAGTTTTTCAGGGGAAGCGTTTGGCAGTGATCCTGATACAAGATAATCAGTCAGCGTCTGCGGCACACAAATGCAGATTTGTCATCTCTGGTTTTCAGTAATGAACTAAACATTTGGGAAAGAGATCCGTGCCTTCAAAGCAGATTGTCAAGAATGAGTCTTGAGTCAGCAGCATCTGTTGTTGAAAAACTAGATATAAGATCATGGAGTTTGTGTGACTGACATGGAAGAGGAAATATTTGCATTTTATCTTCCGAGCTCAGAGGTTTATGTAATTAACAAGAAACAGAAACTGAAACAAGCCAAGAGTAATTTAACCCAGGTTTGGACCGACTGGATTAACTTCTTTTTATTTCCTTATTTATTATTTTCTAGTTCTATGTTATATTACATGCTTTTTGTTTGTTTTCCTTTTTTTTTCCAGATCAGTACATTGATGAATGCTTAGGAGGGAAAAAAAACCTACATTTGCAGGCTATTATTATACTTTATTTTAACTGCAATGAGTGGAATAAATATGACTTAAATGAGAAAATGTCATTAGTTTTTAGTTTTAACCTTATATTCAAGTTTGTTGTTTCAGTTTAGTTTATATTAGTTTTACAAGCACGTAAATTGTTTAATTTTATGGAAGTGCCTAGTCTTACTTCAATTTGCAGTTATTTTTCAGGTATTATGAGGAAAACCATGATCAGGATAAAAGAATTAAATCATCAATTATGATTCACAAAACAATAATTTTACATTATTATTTAAGCTATTTAATGTTGTGCAAAGCCATCGTATTCTTGTACTCTAAGAACTACTAACATTAGGGAAATTTAATGTGATGTTTATTGTAGTTTATTGTATTTTTAACTACTATACTACACTTTAACCACTAACTAAGGTTATTGAAACAAACTTCTACGGTTTGGTTTAGTTTAGTCTTCATTAGAATTGGAGACATAGATGTACATTTCATAGGGGACTGAAAAAATTCTGACATTGCACATGAATGAAGAAATATATGAAAGTGAAGAAAGCGTCTTAAAAATACAATGAAATATATCGCATTAGCTGTGAAATGGTATTTACAGGTAGAGATTTGCACCATAACAGATGCAGACAAGGAACAAAAAGTTGCATATATTTAGAGTATAATGCAGGAAATTAAGTGTTTGGTGGTCTAAATGTGCCTCTGAGCCTTCAAATAAACTGTACACTCGTGACTATATAGCTAAAAGTCATAGTGGGCGGCTCAAAGGCACAGTTGTACCCGATTTCTGTGCCCAGCAGAAGAGGAAACCACACTCCACGGGACATCACATCCACCGGGCTACAGCTACTAATAACCTGAGAGCAGAGCGTGAAACATGACACACTGAAGTGTCCTGGTGAGCTGCTGGTGCTGCTGGCATCGCTCCCACATCAAAGCACAACCCACTACAATGGCCTCCCATGAGGGTAATGCGATTAAGTTTGATGTGGATTAACGATTTCCGGACAACTTCAGACCAAACGAGCAGGGGGGGAAAAGAGCAGACCATCAATCAGAACCTTAAAATACTGGTAATCGAGGAACATAGCTGAGCTGGGCTGGGTCAAAGACGAGTGCCACACAGTTGATTCCAGGTCTTCAGCCCACTGAGTTAATACCAGGGCAGTCGATTCTTTAGTTTCCAGAGCCATTATGAGAGACCACCAACACTGTAGGCGGGGGGTTATAGCATGAAAATAGCACAGGACATATAGCACCTCATAAGAAAGAAGAAAATTACACGAATGTTTCAACAAAATCAGAACCTGCAGGAAATAAATGTGCCTTAAACACACACCGCTTCTTCTGTGGCGGCATCCGTTAACTAGGGACGGGCGTTTTAATGACTTTTTGAAAAAAATAATAAATGTTTGAGCCAATTTAAGTCAGTTAGTCACAATGTCATTGCTCATGTCTTTCACCTAAACCAAAATAATAATTAATCAACCAAGTAATGAATGACATGTCATTTTGTCAGGCTTTATCAAATACATTTCTTGTGGAAAATTGTTAAATAAAAGTATGTCAATCAATCTAAGTGAGTTTAATCTGAGTTATATTTGTACACATTGCGAAAAATAAAAAAAAGAATAATAGAATATGTATTTTAGAGATGTAATAAAGAAGTATTTAGTGTATTTAGCAGTCGAAATACTTGAAATAATATTGAAAAAGTAATAATGAAATTTACGTCTATTGATTCTTGTAAAGTCAAACTAATTCTTGGAATAACAAACAATAAATTGAATATGTTCACAAGATGCAGCACCAAGACAAAAACAGGGCTATCGTTAAGTCAACTAAGAAAGAATGCCATCTTTGATTATCATTTTAAGTAATGGCTTTTTTTGTGTACCTCCCTACTAGCAACTTTATTCTTGTAAATTAAAATTATACCGGAATTAGCAAAAATATATATATTTTTGTACGCCAATTAAAACTTAAATGACTAATTTCTACTGTGTCCAATCATTGTCTGAGTTTTAATTATTAGTGTAAAAAAGTGTCACGGTGCCCTTAATGAAAAGTATTAAGAAAGAAAATGCTAAGTGTTATTGAGGTTTATCACAGCTATGAACACTAACATTAAAACTGAAACTTCACTAACTGAAATAAAACGTCCGAAAATACAAAAAAAAAAAAAAAAAAAAACACATAAAAACTGCAATGAAAAAGTCTGTAAAGGTGATAGCATCAGTTCTGCTTTCCCTCAGTGGTTCAAGAAAAAAAAAAAAAAAATGGCTCTGGACAATATTTGTAAATTCTATTTCATGTCTTGCATTATTTCATCCTAACTTATTTCAGCGTCTATAAACCTAATGAAGTAAATAAAAGCTAACCACATATTATCCAATTCCTCTAATTAAAACAAACCAAACTAAAATAACATTGCTGAAGGGAGCAGGAAACTCTAAACAGAGATGCTGATGCTCATATTCTATTTGTTTGTCCATTTTTTTTTACAGCTCCTTTGTGCATTCAGTCGTTATGGAAAAAAAAAAAACAACCCAAAGCTGATTCCGAAGCGAGATGATGTAACCGTTGGACGCAGTTTCAAACTCACTGAGCAGGTGTTTGACTTGGCTTGTGTTATGTCAGCTTTGGACCGAGGTACGACTTCCATCCAACATGTGGCTTCTTCTCCTCTGGCACCCTCGGACTATCCCTCGTCCAGGTATAAGAGATGACTTAAACTGGGACGGCGAGAAAGGCGGGAGGCACCGACATGGCAGGATGCTGCAGGTCACTACACTTAGCGGTCTCTTTCTATTTCAGACAGGAAATTCAGAAGCCTACTATAGAGCGGTGCCTGATTTAGGTTTGGCATTTACAGAAACATCCTTGAATGGAGAATTAGAGAGCTATTTTAGGCTTTTCTTTCCAGTGTCAGAACTTTCTTTTCTTTGTGATGTTCTGCCGGCTTAAGTCACCGAAATAACATCAGGGAATTAGTTAAGCAAAGTGGTTTTTCATTCACATCTCTCAAAATTCAATGAGCGGCAGACACTAATACCAGACTCCTGTGACGCAACCCTCTCCGCCTTCTCATTTCCTCCTCGGCGGGGCAGAGGGGCCCCAGACAGGAAGCCGCAGGTTCAGCAGCCAATCACGTGCCAGAAAGCTTGTGGTTGCCATTGGCCCACATCAGAGCGGTGAAGTGAGCCTCTGAGGGTTTTTTCGACTCCAAAGCCACCAGGGATTCCCTCCGGCTGCTGCCATCTGTGCCCGACCCAAAAAACGGTTACAGAATTCAACCATTAAAAGGAAATATTCGGTAAGAAACACAGGATCTTTAAATAAACGGAGCAGCCCACAGCGCAGTACGGCTTTTGATGTAAACAGGGAGGGAAGTTCAGTTTTCAATTGTTTAATGCTGGGAAAATAAAATAAATCTAATTGCATGCTCCTGCGTCTTTTTTCCACTAAAGTTTATGTCTTTATGTGGGGTGCAGCCTTTAAATCCCTCTAAATCCCTCCCCAGACTCTCAAACTATGAATTAAAGTATAGGCATATAGGTGAACACACTGGATGCGAAGCCTAAAATAACACAGATGGGGATAAAAATGCCAAAAACCTGCAGTCAAAGTAATAATTACACTGCTAAATGTGCATCTGAGTGAGAAAACCACAGCAGAGTGAGCTAAGCCGGGGGGGAATAGCTCAAATGTGTTGACAAACAAGCCTTGAAGAAGTGTGGAAATCAACATGCTGGGAATTAATTACTGAGAGGAAATGTGCAAGTTAATGTGTCCAAACCACAGTAATGCTCATTTGTGCCTCCAAAGCATAGTTCTGAGCTGATGGAAGAGGTTTGAGCAAGTGACAGCTCTCAGCGTGAAATGAAGTTTGTCAGTTTTTGTCCAGACATGCACTGACGGTAATGATAACCCTGGCATCATGTGTCGGTCGCTCTTCAATCCAATTTTCTTCTTCTTCCTCGACTCATCATCTGGCACGGAGCCTGAGATGGAGCTCAAATTTATACATGATACATCTTGAAAATTATCCTTTGAAAAGATTTAAGGGTCGTAAATACACAATCGAAAATGCCGCTGGGTTTTCCTTTCAAGCTGTGTCAGATGACGTCAGAGATAGAAACTGATCTTTGGCTTCTCTTCAGCATCACTCACATACGATCACTAGAAACATCGCTCTTTTGTCACTTCAATTCCAATTCAGTGTCAACAAACCGCTGCGGACTGAATTCCTTATGGAGTCTCTGCTGTACGACACGATTTTCTGTTTTCATCATATACAAGCCTGGGTAAAAAACAAATCAAAGTTCCAACCTGGATTTAACTAAATAAATAGTTCAGATCCTTCCATTGGATGAATATGTTTCAGCTCCAACAGGAGCTTTATCCCTAACTGATGCTGTGAGTAGCTATTCATGTCTTAAATAACCTTCAATTAAACATGTAAATGAGTCCAGATTGGCCCTGTTCCAGAGTGATAAACAGATTACCCATCATGCCATATATCTACAGTACACACATGTGGGGGCAGCGTTATGATCTGAAGTTGGGTCAGCTGGTCAGGTCTAGATTCAACGTCATGTGACTACCTGAATAATCAGTTCTGGACATAAGTGGATTCTGTATTCCCTTATGTCATGCATATTCCAAAATGACGATGCCAGAATTCATCGCAGCAGACTAAGGGTGGTTTGGAAAGCATAATGTCAATTTCCCAGCTTGGGATTAATAAAGTACTTCTATCTATCTATTTAGAAGATGTCATTTTCACCCATTTCCGTTTACATCTGAACCCCACTGAGGATCTTTGGGATATGATGGTTCCTCATGATCAATACCAGATCTTGGCCAAAATTTTATGCAACTCTTGATGGAAATAAATATTGTGAAATTTGTTATGACATAGCATAAGTATTGTGTGGCACAAATGTCCAATAAAACATTGTTGTTGTTTTTTTTTTTGCTGGGCAGTGAAAAAAAAAATTATTTTCAACTGCACTGTAGTCAAAATGAAGATGATGAGAAATTGTTTGGTATTTCATTGTTCCTTGCACTTCTTAATTTACTATTATCCCGTTTGATAATGACATATGTGCTAAAAGGTTTACAGGTAAATCAATGTATTGTTTTTACATTCACACCTTGAACATTCTAGACAAAAAAATAGGCACGTACTATAATTGCTATAGTAGGTTAAGTTTTCCCAACTCATTCTTCATTCTCTAAAATCAGTACGTAAATGTTTAAATAAATGTATTTCTCTGCCTCTTTATAAATATGGAAAGGTGGAGCTGCAGCCTTTTAACCCATAAGGACCCAGTAGGGCTTTTTTGTCAGTTCCTAAATACTGCACATTTTTCTCTGTATTTAACCATTCCATTTGAGTGGAAAAACATTCAAGATTAATTCCAAATTGACTGAGTATTTAGAATAATGATGGTGTTAGTGGATCTTTAAGTAAACAGTAAAGCGGTAAAGAAACTCAATGTGGCCTGGAACTGAAGACAGACAGACAGGGCAATGCCATGATGCTCTTCTGTCAAATTACAGGCCAACGATGATAAGTCCTACATGTTTACACTCTAAATCTAGTTCTGCCAGTAAATTATAGTACAACCGTTGTATTTATAAGCACCACAGTCATGCTTTAAGCACTCCAGGAGAAGCGGCTGTAACACTGACAGCTGTATGAGAGATGCTGCAACACTTCGACACGAGCCACTTTTACATACATACTAAAACCAACTGCCACTTTCTGGGATCAGGATTAGCTTAAAGTGTTTACAGCAGCGGAGCCAAAGTACTACTTGTTCTTTTAAAACTATAGAGTCAGCGGGCAAACCATGCCAGCTGGCTGCACGACGCCAAAAAAGGAAAATGTTGTTTATGAGGAAACAGTGTGACATAAATAATATGTAAGCCCTGTTTGGCCCCACAGTGGAAACCTGGCAGTCGGTCGCTTCCTCTTCTACTTATCAAGACTGCCCAGCAGACTCTGGCCGCGATGCCAAAAGGTCACGGTCACTCGTGTTATCGGGCTACGACTCCATCCTCACACACAAACAAGAGGAGGCTGGGGTGATAACAGAGGACAGAGTAACAAAGTTGAAAAAAATAGAAACAGCGTCGACTTCCCGGCATGAGGACACAGATGATGTATGCTCGGATGTAAAGCACACACAGGGATACTTTCATGAACGGTTATTATTAGATGAGTTAATAAACACAATCAGCAGCAGCAAAACAGAAAGAGAGGAACACGCCGAGATGGAATTATCAAAATTAGGTGTGGAGAAAAAAAAAAATTATTAACCGACATAAAATAGAAATCTATGATGTCTAAATGATACTGTATTATGTATAGGCTTGTAACTAATCACTTTTTATGCAAAATGCAGTTATTGCTTGTTAAGGTTGTTTTTGTTGCTGCCATTTTGACCAGGACAGAAGAAGACAATGTATGATAGGAAGAAGACAATAGATAGAACGATAGAACGATAGATAGATAGATAGAACGATAGATAGAACGATAGATAGAACGATAGAACGATAGATAGAACGATAGAACGATAGATAGATGTAATATATTACATAATAGTATTATAATAGTATTATACTGTTCTAGTGCTTATATAGACAAGTATAGCATGAGTACAAAGTAACAGTTGCAGTATTATGAGGTGCTGAACGTACCAAACCTGCGGCAAAAAACCCCCATGACCGCGCTCTCCTCCACCACTCTCAGATCCGCCAGCAGAGCCAGTTCCAGCCCTCCAGCCACAGCAAAGCCATCGACTGCTGCGATCAGCGGCTTCGACAGCTGCATACGAGATGGACCCTGAAGGAAGCAACCGGATTAGACCTTCAGAGAGCAAGAGAAAATACAGAACATCCAACAGGACTGGCATCTGACACAAGGCAGCAACGCAGCCGCAGATACACACAAACATTTTACTTTTCACTTCACGCTATTCTGGATTTCCAAATAGTTTATCTACAAAACCCCTTCCAGATTCAACCACCTGATTCATTTCTCAAAATGTCAAATGAAAGAGGTACATGTGATCCAGGTTCTGAACAAATGAAGCACTGTGTATTCTGTAAGAGATACAATGCTATAATTTTGTGCACAGGAGGTCCATTCAATCCCAAGGCTTTAACGTGCAATCCAAACAGATTTTATGGAGTCTGCAGTTTTTATAGCTGACAGTAAATCTTTTGTGTTATGATCCTTATTCTGTGTCAAGTGGAAGAAATGTGCTACATGCAGTGAGTTCCACTTCATACACACGTAAATCATGAGAACATTTCACTGATTCAGCAACGTACCTGTCTTCTAAACCCTAAAAATACACACAATCACAACTGACCACACTCACTAGTTTTTATTTTCATAGAAACCTTAACATCAGTGGGAAATATGCTGTCGGTATATAACCCTTTCAGACACACACTCAACCTAAACAGCTCTCACCATCGGACCGGGACCCTTGGTGACATCTTGCTCCAATTTGAGGGAGGCTGTGTGATTGGCCAGCTCTTTCAAATCATAACCAGCGCAGAAATTCCCTCCTGGAAGAGACCACAAAATTACAAAGTATGGCAGCTGGAAAGTCAGAGAGGAAGGGAAAATGATGAGGAGGAAAAAAACAACAAGTTGAGCTGGAGTCCGAGGGCTGCAATTTGGACAGGAGTTCACTTTGAGCCGGCTGGCTGGCACACAAACGCTTCTTCTTGCCTGAAGAGCCTAGATCTGATACATAGGCACAGATCGTATATGTATACACACTTGCACACACACACACACATACACACACAATACTGTCATTAATGGAAGACTAACATACTCAAACCACAGCCCCTTCCGTTGGATTCATGTGGTAATTACAACATTACCCCAGAGGCCTACAAACACTATGTCACAGGCTCAGTGCGGGGACTCATAAAATCCTTCTGTCTCTGTCAGTAATGGAAGAGTAATGAAAATGATTATAACCAACACATGTGCCAGCAACACCCATCAACTGGGAGCTGATTACAGCTATGGGTCAGCACAGGGCAATTATAGGAGAACCTTGTGTCATGCAGTTTATGGGAAAAGAGATGTGACAGAGCTCCTTAAAGACCCACTGGAAGAAGAAAAGAGACGAGTTAAAGTACAAGTGATGTTATGTCAGAGCTACAACGGCGCTTTCAGACAAGTAGAGGTAAAGAAATAGACCTAGGGCAGAAGTTCAAGAAAACATTTGAACTCCTGAATGAAGGTTGAAAAATAATCAAATATAACTATGAAGACACTGTTAGAGACTCAAAAGGTTACTTAACACATTCATGCATGAATTATGAGAACCTTAATCAAAATATTTTTTTCCTTTTATTCTTCTTTAGGCATGAAATAAAACAATGTGATTGAATTATTATTATTATTATTATTTATTTTTTTTTTTTATGAACCTAACCCAAAATGTTCACTGACCTGGACACTGTGTGATTACTTTAATTAATTACTGAATTACTGTGTGAAAACTATTAAATAAAAACATTTTTATTAGATGTTTTCTCACATTTTGCCATACTATAATAATAGTTATTACTCACATAACATGCAAAAAAAATTAAAAAAATCCTTAATTACAGTCTAATAACAATTAGCAATGGATTTACACTTGCATACGTTAGTGCAGATCTGGTTTATCAAGAAGAGGCAAGCTATAGTAATGCTATGAATTGCAGTGTATGGGATAATACATACGAGTCCACTGTGTTTGTAATTGAAACAACAAAACCCATGAATATACAAGAAAACAGCTGTAGAAAACATATCCACTGTAGTGACCAGTATGCATGAAAAGGTTTATGGTGACTAGTTATTTAGACTATTCTGCTTTGCAAGTCAGTGATGTACTATTTTTGTTGTTACTGTTCTGTTTGTTCCTGTTTTAAGGTTTGTTTCAATGTTTGTTTGTGTATAACTCCTGTCCTCTTCTCCCATTAGGTAACATCTGTACAGTAATATAATCTAACCAATAGGGGGAACTTATCTAAGGTTCAAAACCTTCTTAGATTAGGGCAGCTTGTGACACCCAGTATGCTCATACTGGAGGGAAGGCAAAGCAAGGCAGCTTTATTTATAGAGCACATTTCATGTACAAGACAATTCAAAGTGCTTTACATAAAACATTAAAAGCATTACAGCAGAGAAGCAATAAAAAACTATAAGCATGAGATAAAAATATAAAATTAAAAAATACATAAATAGATGCAATGGATAAAGTCAATAAAACAGGAAAAAAAAAACTTTAAGCTTAAAAGAATCAGTGCAGATCTGAACTTCTGAATAAGAACTTTATTCAAATGCAGCTGAGAACAGGTGGGTATTTAACCTGGATTTAAACAAAATTTAAATTGGAGTTTGTTCCAGATATGTGGAGCATAGAAGCTGAACGCAGCTTCTCCGTGTTTAGTTCTGACTCTGGGAAATGGAGGACAAATTAATACAAAAAAAAAAAAAAAAAAACAACACTCAAAAAGTCTGTACTGACATCATTTTCTACAGTTTTTGTTATTTTTTATATATTACCATTTCCTGTTTTCAACTTTCTATATTACCTTTTATTCTGCTTTTGAAGTTTACTTACTTATTATTTGAGATAATAGCAGTAACAATGAGAAATAATACTGTCCAAGATAAAGTCATATATTTGAGAGACAGACCTTTCCATAAGGTGTTGTGAAAATTTATTTAAAGTTGCGTCACTGGGCAAAAATTCTGTAATTGCCTTTCAGTGTATTGTAATTCAAGTGGTCTGAGAGAACATGAGACTTCTAGTAAATCTACCCTGTGACACATATTTAGTCTAATCACAGATGTTTTCAGAGAGTCAGGGGGGTTAAATGTGTGGCTGACAGCTGGAATTACCTATCGCTGATCAGATTCTGTCAGATGCGACCTGGACATGACTTAACTTTTCCAAAACAGAATGAAACACTATCAGATTCAGCTACATTTATATTAGTCTTTGGAACTAGAGGGGATGGGAATGGGATGAGAACCAAGAAGTAATCATTTTTACAGTGAAAAAAAATGATAAATGTAAGAAGTTGGACATGGCTCTAAATGAAACTTTAATCTATGCCAATGTATTGGTTTATATAGATTATACTGAATTAATTCATTCCCAATGTCCGACAGATATATGTGACCACTAGAGGGAGTAGTGAGTCAATCTATCAGTCTCCTATAGTAGGGAAAACTCACATCACAGGATGTTTGACGAAAGCACTAAAATAACTTCAAAAAAAAATGGACAATGTGATAAAAGCTAGAAGAACTGTTGTTTTCACCACTTGACACAACTGTAAATGAAAAGAATGGAGTGTGACGCTGAAATAAAAGTGTTTCTTCTACATGGCTGAGTTGTTATATGATGTCATAGCTTTATGTCAATGTCTTTGCTAAGTTGGCTAAAAACAGAGCTAAGCTAACAGAGCTATAATGTAAACTATCAACTGATGCAGCATGTAAAGATTATAAGGGTTATTTTGATGGTCAAAATAACCAACTATATCTAATGCAGATGTGCGTAAACAATGAGCTTTATATTTTATTTAGTGGGTGATACAGTCTGTGGACACATAGGGTTAGTTGGTGGTTTTGGTAGAACTAAGTGTGTTCTCGTACACAATGTTGACAGAGTTTAAGTCAAAGAACAATATAGTGTATATTTGCTAACATTTTTTTTTTTTTAGCATTCTCTGTTTAATTCAGCCCTATCCAATTTTCATTTCTGAGAATATCCAGCCCCTTTCTTACCCTGGTAAGAGCAATAAATATAGATTTATATATAGGTTCAAATGTCTTCATCATCAAAGTGATGTTTATTCTTATTTATGTTAAATAGAAAACATCATAAACATCTGAATGATTTGTCTGTTTTTGCTACATTTGAATAAAAGCTACACAGTATATAGATTTCTATGGGATATTACAGGCGTTAAATCTCTGTTCCGCTAAACATGTGTCTGTGCGTAGTGACACAGCTGGGTTGCCATCTACATTGACCGCAAATGTCCACAGAAATCTGAATCTCAAACCCTCCAAATATGTGCCAGCATATTCAAAAACCTCCAGCAGGCAATTACTCTTAATTTCACATGTTGAAAAGAAAAACACTTTGACACAGAAAAATGAGAGCTGTGAGAGTGATCGTGTTGGCGCTAATTTGAGCAAAATTGATTCCTTATGTTTGCATAAACACTACATCCAAACTGGAACCTCCCTGCTTGTCATCTCACTGCACAGACAGACTACTAATCACCACCCAAGGTCAGCCGTCATGTTACAGTGGGGCAGCGAAACAGAACAACCGGTTGAAGATAAATGTACAGAGGGTGACTAAAAGAACATTACAGACATAGAAGGAATGGCAGAAGAGATATTCCTCGAGTCTGTTGGCACGCCACAGCCTTCATGTGGAGAAGCAGTGTCTCCGAGGGCAACAGGGTGCTCAGGTTGATCCAGGCTGAAGACATTATTTCCACTGAGAAAATGAGTTCATTCAGTGTGTGTGTGTGATGATTATTTTTAGAGGTATTAGGAGCTGTGGCATGATTCTGGCTGGGGCTGCTGACACAGTACAGGCCACGTTACAGGTGTTTCTCATGATTTAAGACTAAAAGGAGTGAAAGCAGATTTTAAAAAAAAGGAAAATTAGAGTGAAAGTAATAAGGATGTAAGAGTGGGTTACAATAGGTTACAATAGTTCATCACTTAAAATATGTATTTCCCGCTACAGGTAGTCATCGGGTTACGACGTACCCGACTTACGTTATTTCGACTTTACGACATCGAAATCTCGTCCGCCATTACTATACAAACGTCCTGTATACTATACTTACAGTAAGTACGTTTTTACATTATTTTATTAATATGAAGTATAATATGCATTTGGATAGTTATTTAGAGATTTAGAGGGTATTTAGGGGTACTAAAGGGCGAATTCCAACTTACGGGGAAATTCGGGTTACGTCGACAGCATAGGAATGGAACTTGTTCGTTACCCGAGGACTACCTGTATTTACCTAGGTCTAATACCTGATGATGTTCTTAAAAGAGAAGATGCCTACCTAATCAAAACATTAATGCCTGCAAAAAGAGTGTCACAAAGAACTGGTTAAAAAGTGACCCTCTTCAGCCACAGGAATGGCAATAGGAAATATATACTACGGAAAATTGACATTTCATCTGAGGATTAAGGTGGGAACTTTAAATCAAAGATGGGAGAAATGGACCACTAATTCTTGTTACTAGATCTGTTATTGTTGTTACCGTGCTGTAAAAGTGTTTCTAAAAAGTTAAAATAAAAAGATTTAAAAACAAATAGGCATTTCCATTTAATAATGATACACAGGTGAGAAGTGATTACCTATACATCTACCATTGAAAGTTGAATTTTTGCATTCACCTCCGCTAAATGCCTTCTAATGTATTCACAATCTCATTTCTACATACAGTGCTGTGCAAAAGTCAGAGTCTAACATTAGTTTTGTTAGTTCAGTAAAGTTATACTGACCACACTGGATATATATGAAGCATGTTGAGCAGGAAAAATAAAAGTTTCAGGGTAAAAACAGCTTCTATAAACCAAAGTGGTGGTATTTAATGTAACCTCACTTTTCACTTAACATGCCTTTAACCCTTTTGACTGCTTTCATTGTTGATGTTTTATACCAGGTTTCATTAAACATGTCAGATGTTTCTAACTGTTTGTGTTGCTTCTTGTCATGGGGTCAGGGGTCACAATAATATAGTTTATAGTTTATAGTGTTATAGGGTTTTGTGTGTCTTTGATGGCTGTTCATGTATTTCCTCTATTTTCTTGTTGTGAGAATGAAGAAAAGAGGGTGAGAAATGAGAAATAAATATGTAGCTCAGTTCAACCCTGCAAAAATACCAAACGTAGCCTGCGCGAAGACTTTTGAACAGCACTGTATTTGCTGTTAGCTTAGAAATACTAATGACGAAACACTTCAGAATTTCATTTCAGCCCTTATTTATTGTAGTGCATCTCAGAGGGTCAAAAGGTTAAATACATAAAAAAAAAAAATTCCCATGCATAGTAATGAGAAGTTTATCATTTTAACCTGAAATGCTGTTACAAGGAGAAGACACTACTCTAAAAACAGGAGAAGATTGTAATTTGCAAAAGAGCTCCGTGACAAAGATGCTACCTTTTGGAGACATGTTCTGATGTCACATGAGACTACAATGAGCACTGTTTACACAGACATTACTATGAACTGGAATAAGTCAATAGTCATTTATACAGCATTACATTTAGATCAGGTTGTTGTACTCATTTTAGTAGGATTTTTAGTAAAATAACCTATAAATAATGATCCAATGTTTTTCTTTGCTTTAGTGTGAAAGTTAAATTACATTATGAAAATGTGAATAACCCACACATACATATACATCCTGAAATATCTACTAAACAAGTAAATGCAATTTCAACAATATCATGCTTCTGCTTATTATTAACACAGTTTACAGATTACAGCGGATTGACCAATGCAAAAAAAACAGCCATAATGTTGTTGAAATTACACATATTTTGCGTAAGAACTTTAATATTGTTTACATTTGTTAAGGTTATTCACATTTTACCATGACAGAATACTTTGCAGGAGTTATCATTTTCATAATTAACACATTAAACAGTTGGTAGAGTGGGTCGTCCAATAACCAATGGGTTGCCGGTTCAAATTCCACTCTATCCTTGTCAGTCTGTTGTGTCCTTGGGCAAGACACTTCACCCTCCTTGCCTCCAGTGCCACACACACTGGTGTATGAATGTGTATGAATATTCGGTGATGGTCGGAGGGGCCCTGAACACATTTTTTGTGTAATTTTTTCACTGTCCAAATTCTGCAAACCAGATTGGACCATTTAGTGGGCCACATATGTTTGACACCCCTGGGTTTTATTATCTGAATTTTTCCAAATGAAGAAATTTCTACGTGTTGATATTATTCTGGTTTTATAGGGATTCTTTGGAATTGTTTTTTATAGTGCATTCAGAAAATGTATATAATTTATGTGTTTTGCTGCAGACTGTGACATATACCATGTTCGCTGACAGCTCGGATAAGGACAGATGCTCTTACGTAGGGATAAATCAGTCAAAGAAAAAAAACCACATGTCTGGTTGGAACGAGATCTACACCTACTTTACATTATGACCGAGGATAACAACTGGTGTCTGATTATGAGCAAAGAGCTGATCTTTTCAAGAAGGTATTTGAGGGGAAAAAAAGAGAGAGGCTGAGTTCATACAAAGCTACAGCTGCATCCATGAGAAAAAAATAGCAAAAACCACTGTATACAGCTGCAAATTAACAAGAATACGAGTGGAATTTTCATGTTCATCAATCATTCAAAAACATAATAAAATTGTGATTGTGTGAGCAAACATATTACATTTACATGCACGAAGAAGGACGAGGGTTATAAGAAAATCAATTCCTTCTCCACCATGTAGCAGGATGGTGTCAGCCTCAGTTTGTGATGTTATTTGGCTGCAAGAGGGATGGGTCCACTGCTATCATGAAAAAATATGTGTAAATCGCAGAGATAGTGTGATAACAATCCAAAGCATACCTGTAATATCTTAAAAACATGGGTTAAGGCGAACAGAGTAAGCCTTTTGGAATGGATTTTAGACTGAGGTATGACTTTAATCCAATAAAAAATTTTGGAGGCGGAACCGGAATGGGTCGTTTGGGATGAGAAGCACAAATGCGACTCAGTGTCACATGTTCTGCAGAAGTAAAAGGTCAAAATTCCTCTGAGATTGTGATTAAGTAAAAGCTGAAATTAAACTGGACTTCAAGCAGGTAAACCTTGACTGTAGGTGTTTATGTACACACTGGTGAAGCTGAATTCAGGGCACTTTGTAATGCACCTGTATTAATTTTTTCCTCCTTGCAGGCTTCTAGGACACTTAAAAGTTCCTTTAAAGATCCTTTTAAAATAATAATAATAAATCATAATTATTCTTATTATTTTTATTTATTTATTTTTTAAACTTATTTTTTTATTTGTTGTATTTGTAATCGCATTTGTTTGGTTCTTGTTTTTGCCTCCTTGTTTTTGATTGTTAATATCTTTAAAAACCAATAAAGATAAAGTGTTAAAAAAAAAAAAAAAAAAAAAGATCCTTTAATCCTTTCATTTCCAGTTGTTCTCTTACCTTTCCCATACAGGACAGCAACATTCAAGTCTGGGTCCCTGTCAAAGGCCTCCAGTTCCTCCAGTAGACGTCCAGCCGTCTCCTGGTTCACTGCATTACGCGCCTCTGGTCGGTTTATCGCCACGGTAACCACGGTCCCCCTCCGCTCCGAGACCACAGTCTGTCCAGTAACTGATGGCAGAGAATGGGAAAGATGTAAAAAAAAAAAAAAAAAAAAAGACCACAGCACTTCGAAAGAGGCCTGATCCACAGAGTTGAAACCACACAGCAACGAGGGATGGAGGTGGGTGTAAAGCATCTCATGTGGATAAACAAAAAGAGACACAAAGTGGTACAATGAAGGAGGATGTCTGGGGCTGAGGTGAGGCCTCTGTGTGGGACGCGGTGCCAGTGATTGCAGCTTGGGGTTACAGAGGCAGCAGCCCTGACATTGTTCAGGGTCGTCCTGGGGAATCCAACAGTCAACCACAGCCAGAGGCCACTGCATCCGACCAAACAAAGCCACTGGATGCATGAACTTTGCTCACATAAGCTATTCTAAAGAGGAACTGCTAAACTAAACTTAGCAAACTGAGGTGACGATAAATGTGTCAGAGGCAGATCAAATATAGAACTTAAATTATTTGTCCTTTATTTCTCAGTCACACTTTAGCCCTTATACCATCTGTGTCAAACTCATTTTACTTCATGAGCAAAATTCAGCCCAATATGATCACAAATGGGAAACACTCATAACAACAGTGACAAAATTTAAATTACATTATGAAAATGTTTATATATCTATAAACTATCCTTTAAAAAAAAGTGAACAACATGATCAGCCAGAAACAATCTGATATTTCTTAGGAAAATAAGTGCAATTGTAACAAAATTGTGCCTCAGCTTATCATTTATAGGTACATATGTGTCACAACTTACAGATCCCAGTGGATCTACAAAGACACTGTTTGGTAACAGGCATAATATTGCTAAAATTACACTTACTTCGCTAAAGACATTTCAAGATGTTCATATTTGTTCAGGGCATTCACGTTTTTGTGACAGACAGTTTTTAAATTTAAACATTTTCATGTAATTTTACTTTTTTACATGAAAAGCAATGATGATAGTCTTTACTGTTTTACTAGTCTGAGCCACTTGAGATCAAACTGGGCTATTAAATAAGTCTGACATCCTTGATTGTTAACATCTTCTGTCAAATTTTTGCATTTTAGAAATTCACATATCCCACAGATTGGATTGAAGCCTCCAGCAGGCCAGTTTTATTTTGTTCGACACCCCTATACTAACATCCATGCAAGAGGAATTGAAGTCAATATGATAATTTGAGCATTTACTACTACAGTCTCTGAATTATTAAACAGGATGGAGTAGCACTGGCCAATAGTCCTGTAAAGTCTGCCCTTTAATTTTAATAAAAGTGTCACTGCCACTGTAACAGCTGACTGATGAAGGCTAAAAGCTGAGGAAAATATGCATGAGTATATCATCTACATTTTGTCACAGTTTGGCTTTTACAAAAACAAATGTTAACTTTTAAGATGGATGGTTTACTTGTCCCTTTCAGTGACATCCTCTAAGGTTAGAAGAGTTGACCAAAACAAAATGATTTATAAGTCACTTGTCTCAAACATTGGCTTGTGGGTGGTCCTAGTTGAATTAAGTCTTTATTTATGGTGTATTTACAGGTCTTTTCCTCCTTGCAGTATTTCGTTGCCATCTTTTAATGTGGGCCCCTGTACAACATGCTTAAATGACTGCTTTATGTTGCAGGTGCCAGCTGTTTTTTATTTTTATTTTATTTTATTTTTTTTTACTAATCTAGGACAATTGTTTTATTCATTGTGCACCTGCAACTTACAACAGTTCATTTTGTTAGTTAGTTCAATCAATATTTTTTATTTTATTCATTATTTTAATTTGTCTTATACGTTATGTGCTTTGATTATTCTTAACGAGTTTTACCACTTTGCACTTTTACCAGTTGCATTGTTTGTTTTTATTTTTTCAGTTTATCCAAGTTTCTTGTTGTGCTGTATTGCAATTGATGTCAATCACTAATGTTTCAACTCAGTTCTGTACTCTAATGAGGTTTCTACGTTTGTATATTGCAAAATAAAACACGAGCTGGATGAATTAATTAATCTTACAAACTCTGACATTAGCTTAGATGCTAATGTAGCATTACGCTATCATTGCGGCCTACCGCCCCCTACAGGCCGAGAAGAGTAACTGAATGTTTCCACACAAACCTGTTTCTGTGTTTCCACTTCCAGCCGTTGCATTGCTGTAGGATTTCACTTGATACTGTCCTGGTATTTTACTTTGACATATATCTCCTACAACAGGTGCCAAAGGTCGAAAATATCTGAGCGCCATTGATAGATTTCAGAAAAACTAGACGCAGTTTCGCTATTTCGCTAAGATAAAACTCACAACTGTGCGCCAAAATTTATATTTACGTTCTAGTCTAATATAACACACCCCCTAAAAACTTGAGGAAGTGGCATTCGCTGTAGGAGCAACACTTTTATAGCCTCCGTTAGAAACAAAACTTAACACAAGGTTCTGGTGCAGTGCAGTGGTAAAAACTACAATCAGCCAGCAGGGGGAGATAGTGAGCCATGTTGCGGATAAATAACTTCCCCTGCAATGAAACGTGGCTTCAAAAGCATCAACCCTTAAATAACCAAACCAAACTCCACACAAGATTCATTTTTTTAATAAAAGATTTATCTTCTGTGTTGTTCTTGTTCTTTGTTTGTTTTTTTTACACATTTTAAGGCATCATGCACAAAAAATAAGCCATACTAAAGGCATTATGCGTACCCTCTACCCAAAATTATATGTTCTAACATTTGCTGTTAAAAATAAGTTTATACAAATATGGCATGTAAGCTGGCATGTCAGTGAATCTCAAAGCAGAACATGACCTGCTTTCACAGTACTTGTAAACATGGCTTTGAGCAAAATAGGGCTGAGAGAAAGACAAGAGGAAGGGAAAGCATGCTTCATTGTGGGGCTACATTTCCCTGATAAGCATGCAATGCATCTTAACTCATATTTACAAAGCATCATTTATGCTCAAAAGAGACTTTTTTTTTAATTGAATTAAAGTTAAGACAATAAAAATTTATCAACAATAACAGACAGACTGACAGAAAGACAGATGTGTCCATGATTTACCCCAGCCCAGAGTCCCCAACACAGACGTAATACAATACATCTCAAAACACACTACAAGATTTTTTTTTTTTTTTAAAAATACATCAAGTGTTGCATTTGCACCTTGACGTATCCTCACTTTAACAATTTGTTTCTTTATCTGAGTTTACAAATTCCTGTCAAAATTATGAAACAGCCAAACTGGGACAAAATAAGTTATGGTAAAAAAAAAAAATAAAATCTTGTAGTGTCCATCATGGCAGACTTCCGGGAGGTGCCTGTAGCTTTGGCACAGTTGTGTCCAGTTGTGCTCTTCTGTGGTGATCCGAGTGGGTGTGTTATACTATATTGAAGACCATGGATAGATATTGTTCATATGACACTTGGATCCAGCCATCCTGATCCGTATCATACTGCCTGAACACGTCAGTCAACCTCTGTGAAACAAACACAGATGATAACAGTGAGAATAGACAAACAGTAAAACCTTTTCTTCTATCTAAACCACGCTGTATTTTTTAGTTTAGTGAAAATAGTGTGAATGTGGTACCTGTAGTACAATACAGCACTGGATGAAGTCATCAAATGCCACCTGCCCCTTCCTCTGGCGGTCGAACTTCTCTATCAGCGTCCCATAAAACTGATCCGACAAACGATATCCTGCACAAATTAGGGAGATACACGCTATTAGTAACAGTATATGGATTATTTTAAAGTTTAAAGGCAAATACAAACTAAAAACTTGTACCTTTCCTCTGATGTATTTTTAACCTATAAATTTGGCAAGAAACCTTATATAGATTAATTTTAATTTTGATAACACACAGAGTGGTTTTTTCATTATTTAGATTTTTATGGGTGCATATTTTTAGTCAATGTCTAAAAGGAGTTAAAAGCAAAGTCATGTATTGATGTGGACAGAGGCCCCCCAAAACATATTTTAGGCACATTAAAAAAAAAAATTTGTTAAAGTGTGAGCTATATTTGGAAAATGTTCACAGTTTCACCTTCCTGTCAGAAATACCTTTTGGAAAGACACTAGACTGCAGGGATGTCCAACTCTGGTCCTCAAGGGCCAGTATCCAGCATGTTTTAGACGTTTCTCACTTGCAGCACACCTGACGGTCATTATCAGGCTTCTGCGCAACGTGATGATAGGCTTATCATTTGAATTAGGTGTGTTGGAAGAGGGATACATCTAAAAACATGCAGGATACCAGCCCCCGAGGAACAGGATTGGACACCCCTGCATTAGAGGCACTAAACTCCACTGTTTGTATTAGTATCAGGGTTCCTACAGGTTTGTACAAGTTAAATTTAAGACTACTTAGAAGAGAATTACACCCATTTCATAGCTTATTTCACAGCAATATAGGCAAAAATGTATGACTCCTAGCCTTTAGGAAAATGTATTTATTTACTCCAACACTTTGATTCCCATCAGGTGCTGCAAAATTAGCAATAATGGGTTCCTAATTTCAACATAAATTGTCAAGCTGGATTGGAATGTGTGGAAATGAGTAGACTAATGGTATTTTCTTTGTAGCTTAGACATTTCACAGACACACACAACACAATACAGCCCACAAGTTTATGGCAACATAAGTTAAGATTAACCAAGTCAAATTGAAGACCTTTTAAAAGGAATTAAATTCAGATTTGTAAATTCAAGACTTTTTAAGACCCTGTGGGAACCCTGTATTATGTTGCTGTGTTCTTAACATGTTTGGACACAATCTAATACCCGATTAAGTGATCGAGACAAAAGCAAATAATATCAGTTTACAAAGATGGCATGGCCTACACTTGAAACAGTTTGTTCACTTCCTGTCTCTTAAGTGGGGTTAAAAGTACTGTATGAATGGGAAAAAGTCGATTCATAAGGTCTAAATGAAATAACACTAAAATCATGTGAATTTACTGGTAACCTTTACTGCTTGTTATTTATATTTTCTATACATAATTATTGTAAGACCTCCAACAAAGCCCACTTTCTCCATATGTATGACATTTTAATATCAGAATGTTTAGAAGATATGTGTGGCTTTTGAAAAATGAGACCAGTGTTTACTTGAGTGACTTTGGAGCGAAAAAAACAGTCAAAATCTGTCAATCACATTAATTTCTCTCATTAGATTGAATGGGGCTGGATCTGTCTCTTATCTCTTAAAGGGACAGGACAGTCATGTGACACTGAAAGAGAACAACTTTTCCAGTGAACCACCTCGTCCTTCAGTGTCTTTAATAATAGTGTCCTGTGAAATTACTGTTTATCATAGTAGTCTGGTGGACCTTAAGTGAGCAGACGAGGAGATCACAGGTCTATAATACAAACTAAAGCTGTAATACAACTTCACTTCCCTCTCTGATATCATTCTGCCCTTCCTGTCTGAGTACAATGTAAAGTAGTGAAAATATTCCAAACACTGGTCTCCTTTTTTCAGTTAAATGAGATATATTTTCAAGTCCATTATTTCACTTGTTCCCTGCTAATTATAGTAGATAATATGACTATGCAGAAGCATCACAAACAACTGCTTGAAAAAAGATAAATAAAGAAATCAGGATTCAATTTGTAACACTTTTTCAAAAACAAAAAGAAATTGGATACCAGACTTCCCCCCTACACTGTTAAAGGTAAGACAGAAGAAGGGATGATTGTGAGTTGGGGACTTTAATTTACTGATTTATTAGCCTACCTCAGCATATACAGCTTTATTAGTATAACCACAACTCACCATATACAGCACCCCAGTACTGCTTTGAACTGAGTTTTGTTTTGTTTTTTTTGTTTTTTTATATAAAATACATGTTAGTAAATTATTTGGTTGTGACAATGACAGGTTATGTTTTTATGTGTGGCAAACTTTGTTTCTTTTGGACTCAAAAAGAAGGCAATTGAGTCCATCCTACAATATTACGATTAGGACATAATTTGTAGAAATGTGAAACACACATAAAGACATAACTACTAAAAAGACAAATTCTGACCTTCTGACCCAGAGAACGGGCAGCTATAGAGCCCTCCACCACTGTGTTCATATGTAAATTTATTAGCATACTTTGCTGCTCACCGAATCCAGTCAGAGCTTGCTTAAGCTCGTTCTTATCAATGAAACCAGAGTTATCCCTGTCATACGTCCTGAAGATGTTCTGCCAGTCTGTGATGTACTTCCACACTCCTGCAAACTCATTGAAGTTCACCCCGCCTTTGTTTTCTCTGTCAAACATGGCTGAAGAAGAGCAGAAATAAAGCATTAATGTGCTGTTTGTTTACCTTCTGGTTCATTTGTTCACATAAATACACATAAAAAGGGGACATGCTGGGAGCTTCATCACCGTAATGGAACTAGTCTAATGACATTAGAACCAATATTTAGGCACATATACTTTTAAAAAGGGAATTGGAGGAGTGAAAAGTTGTGGTCAGAAAGGACCTGTTCGCACTTGACTAACTCTTGCCTCATAACAGAGGAAGAAAACAGCTCGATTCCCTCACCAAAACGCCACTCTTCACCCCCATGCGGTTCAATCCAATTACCTCCCAACAAAAGGAGTGTTATCACAGGATATGCTTCTAGCTGGGGGACTATTAAACAATGGATTTACTGCATATGGTACAGTGGGAAAGGGAGGCGATGGAATTATGAGGATTAACTCTGCAAGTCGCACTACAAACATAGTACAGATGAGACCATGGGATAACATAGTTTTAACATCTTTTCTTAAAACTGGCTAAAACAAGCCAACAGTTAGCAAAACCTACAAAATTAGCTTTTTATCAGCACTATTTTAATTGAAAAGGAAAAAAACAGATGCAGAAAAATTATTAGACCATGAAAAGTTGTCAAAAACAATGGTTATGCAATTAAGTACGAACTACTGTGTATAAATAATGTGACTAAAACAGACAAACAAGAAAATATGGAAAGCATTAAAGCACTGTTTTTCACAGTACAATGCCATAGCTATTGAAATTAAGTGATTTTGGTTATTACTAAGAAAATCATGGAAAATGGATGGATATCAGCTCTTAAATTAAGCTCTTATGAACTATTTTTGTTGTTATCGTTATACTTGTCCAAACAAACATCGCTTTATGTTGTACCAGGCATTAAAATGAACAAGAAATTGAAGAAAACAAGGGTGGTCTAATAATTTTTTTCCGTGTGTGTGTGTGTCTGTCTGTGTGTGTGTAAAGTACAATCTATTGCACACATGAATAATATCCCTTAAAAAAGTTACAAATAATAAATGCATAAATGAATAAATTGTGACATCAAACTCCAAATAATTAATCACTAAATCTGGAACTTTACAGCATTAACACTAACATTACATTACATTTGGCTGACGCTTTTTTTCAAAGCGACTTGGAAGGTGTATAGCGTAAAGGGCCTTGCCCAAGGGCCCACCTGTGATTCGAACTGGCAACCTTCCACACCAAAGTCAGCGGTGTAAACCTCTGAGCTATCCAGTCGCTGAACAGCACACTAAGTCTAAAAGTCTGTGGTTATTTTGTGTGTAACTAAGGGGGGGAAGTTATAGTTCAAAAACTAAGTCAGAGAGTCCAGTCAGTAATTAAATTCTGCCAATAGTAAATGATAGTTGAAAAATTTCCTATCAATTAAATAATCTGCTGATCTCTAATTTTAATATCAGACTACAACAGATCAACATGTATTGACTGAAAGGTCCTCTTTTTATTGCAATAAGGATCAGGGCCTTGCTTGGAGGAAAACGGTCTATTATAAAGCAGTCCATGTAGCTGTTGGCTTGCTTTTTCATACTCGACATGGCCTTGGATAAAATGTTTCCCACCTATGATCTCAAGCAGTACATCTAAAACGCACAGACAGATCCTAACCTTGCACCCAGATAAGATTTTTAGCTGTAACTGAAAGTTACGACTGTAAACAGATCAATACTTGGAGGCTGAGGCAAACAGCTGTTCCCTTTTGAGACAACCTTTCTTTTTCCTTGAGGATGCTCTCTCCTCCTCCTGTTATTGATGACTGCAAGTTTCCACTAGACCAGCAGTTAATGGGAGTCAAAGATAACATTGTTTCCTCCCTCAGATTCCTCAAGGCTTAATTTATTTATCCGCTGTCATGGAAAAGCAGCAGATAAACAAATGAAGCTCGCATAGTTTGAGTACAGAGGGCAGTTGTGTTCAAATGAGATGTCAGTGTCAGCAGTGACTTACATATGATGGAGCGAACCGTCACTGGGTTGAAAGGAGTCCATGTGCCTGCAAGAGAGAAGAACAAGTCCAATGAGGCAATAAGACAGAATATATGATAATAAAAACATGTTTAATGGCTTCACAAATGTAGCAGTTAAATAGACACACAAGAAAACCCAATAAAAACAGTACATTATTGTAGCAATTGGAGGATAAAGGAGTGTAAGTGTAGTATGTTTTCAGGACAGAGTTGTAAGATTTATGCTAATGCAGCGCTTTCTGAAAACAATTCTCTTGGGACCTGAGAATAAAGTATCTCATATCCAGTAGAAGCAAGTGTATGACTGCCAAAATTTGATTCCTTCCTCCTTGTATTGTTTGTTATTGTCTTTGTGCTTCCCCCTCGTTTCTTCCTGTTAATTTGCATAGCAATTTGACAGTGAAGCTGTTAATGTGTGGAGACAAAGAACTGACAAGACAAGATGATACAGGCATTCGCATGGCATAAAATGCATTAAGGAACACAGCACTGTACCTTATGTATACGTTTTGTTTTTTTTTTTTTAGACGCGATGGCACAGCATTAATTTTAAAATGATTAAATGAACCAAAGCAGGTGTGAGACATTCATCTATAAATCACAATCTTCAATAGTAGAGTCAGAAAAAGAGTCATTACAGTAGAATAATTACTACTCATAGAGAAAAGGCCAATGTGCAGAATCTTAAGAGTGTGGGACAAGAAAGAACGATAAAGAAAAGGAGTAAAAACAACAGTGACAGCAAACGTTACAGAAGAATAGACAGGAGATGGAAGCAGAACAAAACATTGACTGTGGTTTTGTTGCAGTAACTTTAACTGGCTTGTCTACTTTTGCTGACCTCAGACTCTTCCCTGCAACACTATCTGCCACCCCTAAAAAAGCATCTGCAGAATTTTAACATTTTAGTGTTACGCCTGTTTCACACTGTGCTGTTTCTGAATGCTTGTCTTTGATTTTTCTTCCACAGTTTAACTACGCCTGCAGTAAGCAGGTTTGCAGTGAGAGTCATAAACTCTTAGATAAGGTGCTCCTTGCCGCAAGCGAGACTGAACATAGCACGTTACTTGGCCATTTATTTTTACCTATATTTCACTGGAAAGGTGAATATCATGAGATTAAATGGTGGATGAAAGGGCAAAACTTGTTTTTGGGCTTATCTGACCTCCATGAAGATTTTAGTCCCTCAAACATGCATTCCAGATTTCGCTTGCGTGTTCAAAGACACCAGATATTCCCTCCCCCACACTGGGGTTGTTTTATTGATGGGAGAGGCTGTCTGGGGCTGGGAGTTCTTCCTGGGACCAGGCCTGAGGCTCATTTAACCTGGGGTTTGGGCCAGAATCTATTTTCTTTCTGCATCTATTGGACCACTCATCTAAAGCAGCAAAGACATATTACTATAACCATATTGATGTGAGACCAATTTGTGAAAACAAGTCATGGTAAATGCTGCGTTTAATTACTGCACTGCAGTTCAGTAAATCCTCATTTCTCCATTAAGATGTTGTGAGCCAGACAGAAGTGGGTTTCTTCTTAACTGCTCACTTTGAATTAGATGAAGAACAGATTATAGCTCATTATTATTTGAGGTTGCACATAACAATTGCAAGCAATCCCTAAATCATTAAGTAGGAACTATTTACATTAGCCCAAATTAACCTGGATTCCTGAAGAAAATGTGGCTAACATTGTGCCTTTTTAAAATTATATATCAAATCAATAACTTTGTAATAGAAGGGAAGAGCTGATGAATAGGGCGATATCAAAAAATAAATTTAACACTGTTGGAAATTTTACTGAAACTGGATAACAGTGAGCAAAGCATTGATGTTTAAATAGTAAACACTTGAAGAGATGAATCTGAAAAGGATCAACAGTGAAAATAGGTTGAAGTGATTTCTATTTTTAAGCAACAATTTTCCTTAGAAATCAAAGTGTAATAAATAACCCCCCTCAATCAGCTCTACCTCTACCTGACAACAATCCATCCTCTGCTTTTGTGTCCTATTTCCCTCTTGTTTTGTTGTGTTTGTGTTTCTGGGCTTTGAACTTCCAGCAGTGAGTTTGTATCTCCAGCAAATAATGGAATCGTGTATTGTGCATAGGTCGGACATAAAAACGAAGCCATTCCAGTTACACTGCTCTCACTTCTCTGCTCTTCTCACTAATCACACGGTTCTATCTAAGAAAATGAACTGGCAAGGAAACAGATGCATAGATCTTTCAGTCTTACTCATCTTGTATAAATACTAGTGAAAAACTGCAGAAATTAGACAGCTTGTATTCAGCTCTGTGTTGCTTATAGATTATTCTTGTAGCTTTATGAAGGTGTAGGGGCGTTTATTTATTTTAAGAAAATAACAGTTGTGATAGAATTGCAAAATAATGTTTTATTGCTCCACTTCAAATCGTTTTTTTCTTCATTACTTCACTCAATTTCTGCATTCAATCTATTGCTTGCACTACCACTCCTTGCTTCCTCATGTGGAGAGAAGGAACAAAGTGACACAGGCATGAAATGTTACAAATTTCACATATAAAGTCAGTAATTCAAGAAGAAATGCCTAACATTAGCCATCAGCCACTATCCAAGTTCTGCCACAACTGATCATTACTGATTAATCAGCCAAAAGGACTAATCTGTATCTCATAGATGTACGACACATTTGCAATAATCCAATAAATCCAGTATCAGCCCTGCAAAATCAGTGTAATGCTGCTATATTACAAGCACACAGCTGAGATCTAACTTGGTGCAATCACTTGCAAAAACACTCTACAAGGTTAATTATAGCCCCCCACTATAGACTCTTTGATAACTGCAGATTATGATCTCAGCTGTATTTCTCTAAATGTATAAAATGAAAGTAGAAAAATATTAAAGAGCATCAGAAATCGTTTTTTACATAAATATTGGTGCAGCATTAGAGGCAACAGAAAAATGACCACAGGCAGAAAGAGAACAAGCTGTGACCTTTCCTGCTCAGCCACTCTACTTCTTCTTCTCACATACACACACATTTTTAACACCAGTAGCAAGCTGTGAGGTCACCAATGCATGCCAGACTGACTGCGGCTGCCCAGTGTGAGGTGGCCAGTATGGGTGAGATGTTTGTGCGTCTGATGGCTGAGTGGGACAATAGAGCCTCTGTCCAGCACACACACTGGGCTCTGTGACTGGGGAAGCCAACCGACATGGAGGGGTGGAGGAAGAAGGAGTACAGGAGGTGAGAAAAACAAGGTTTAGTGACACAACATATACAAATGATGCCTGTGATGGATCCGAGTAACATGCTCATTCACTGTAAGCACACACATTTAGCCTGGCCGCCTGGAATCATGGGGCTTGAATGCAAATATAAAAAGGCAGGACTAACAAATGCAGAATAAACCAGTCACGGATAAGACTGCCGTGACACTTTTGTGAGAGAAATTTAAGAATACAGGGAATAATCTGTAATTCAGTCCTTATTTTTGAATCCAGTAAACAATCAACAACGGTTAATAAGAGATATGAGGACTTGAAACTAACTATGACTCGCAAAAAAAAAGAATGAGGCATTGTGAAACACCTGCCCCCCTGACTTGTGATTGGTTTGGTATAAAACAGATGCATATTTCACAGCGAATGGCCCAATTTCAGAAGGTTTTCTCAGTATTAAATACACTGAGAAAACTGGACGACAGGCTAGGCTAACACACATGAACTTACATCTCTATTGTAAACAGTACAATAGAGGCTATCGTCAGCCCTTCAATTCTTGTTGTAAACATTTTTCTTGTTGCATTTACTTAAAAAAATGGACAAGAGGCTGTCTTATACACTGATTGAAGTCAGCATCGGCTCATTGTGTCGCTCTGATGCGTGTTACTTCATTAGCACAAGCACAAAGCATATGGCGGTGTTCTTCTAAATAACTGGTGTACAGAGGACACAAGACAATGACTACAACTGATTAAAACTTTAAAGCTGTTAAATCAACAAACATATGTATCACTGTTAATATAACTCACTTTTTCCAATATTTCTGAAATGTAATTTTTCATAAAACTATGCAGGAAAATGGCCATCCCACCTTCACAGATGAGCAGGTCACCGTTATAAAACATCAGAAACAGGTGAGACAATCAACCAATTTGGCAGTCAATGCCAGTCCAAATCCAGATTTTTGGAATCCAGATGAGTTTTGAAAAGCCTAGACTGTAAAAAGTTGTCTTGAGAAATGGGATTTTTGCATATCTGAGCCAAACCACTTTTTGAGGGTGTATAAAGGATATTACTGTCTACAGATTTCAACAGATATTTCTCAGTCCACCCATTCTGTTATGTGCAAGTATGTTCTGCATCACTTGAAACATCATACATAACAATGTCAAAGTAACACAAATGCTGAGTAGGATCCACGCAGCTTCAGGCAGACAGCTGTGGAGGATAACAACAGTCAGTGGACAACTACTAAATAGTATGCTGGCACTAGAGGAGGCTTTGGGATACATGAAACCACAAACCAACATGGCTACTGAAAATGTGCATCTTCAGTGATGTCACGATTCACCTGGCAATGGCTTGGAATACATACAATTATTCAGATAAAATGTAGACTCCCCTCAATTTATAAAGTGTCTTGTGAATCTCACTACAACTGTCTATAATGTAAACAGTGACAGTTTGTGTTAAACATTTGATTTGAGAAACAAATCTGATTTGCCTGCTGTCTGAGGGAAGCCTTAGTCTGAGAGTGATGCATACTCTATTTTGTGTGTGGTCTATATCAGATGATAAGATTCTATACGACATATCCAAAAGGCTGAACTGAGAAATCCATTCAGTCATGAGCAGCACTGTTCCCTCACACTGTTAGCAAAGAGTGACATCGGCTTATCAGTTTAATACAAACAGCTAGGCAGGACTGACAACTGTAACACAGACGGCATATCTAAATGCATAACAAAACAGTTCTCAACACCTTGTGGAGTTAAACATTTCAGTTAAACAAAATGCTAAAAATGTGGCTTGTGTTGTTGTACTAGCTTGAGTCCTGCCATTCAGCCAATTCTGCAATCTGCACAGCAAGTGTTCACCCTCTCCGTCATGTCAGCAATTTTACTGCCTATTACTGCTCCAAAACACTTAACAAATAACCCAAGGAAAATAAATCTGTGTGACAGAGGGAGTGAATGAGTATGATGACTAGTCGGTACGATGTTTACTGAGCAAAAGACAGGCCAAAAACAATTGTGTGTTTATTGCAAATGGCACAGATACAAGGCATATACGCACAAGGCAAATATGCACATATATTTCAGCAGCACAGAGCCACTTGCATGCTCATCAGCAGTGATGCTCCATCACATTTAGGACTGATGGAGGCATGAGGAGAAAGAGAAGGGCAAGCAATGGAGGGAGAATGAGAGTCGAAAAAATTGGGACTAATAGGGCAGGGCGAGAGAGAGGACAAACAGGCAAAGGACACAGCAGGCACTGAGCTGGTGCCATATCCTCCTGAGGAATATAGGGAGATGTAATGAGAGGAGGAGGAGAGGAGGATTTTCTTATGTTTTCACATTTTTAAAACAAAAAGACAGAAGGATTAGATAATATATTTTTGTACTATCTATACAACTGACATCACCTTGAAAAATAGCCTAATGCCAGCACCTCACAAGCATGAAAATAACATTACCTGAGAACAAAATAAAATAAATGACCAAAAACTTAATATACACCAGCCTTCGGCAATAGCATTATGAAAGATTTAGGCAGGGAGTCTGACAGATTTCAGCAATGCATAAAAAACAGGCATTCAAGGCGAGCCACTGAAAGAAAAGACAGAATAGGAGATGTAGATAGAGCGAGGGCTAAGGAGTGTGCACAGCCACAGCAGAACTCCAACAACTCCTGCTCCCTCCTCCACTTCTAGGGCTTAGATTGATTTTGATACCATGACTTCAACATTACATCCTTACACATTATGGTACAGTTTTATTTTTCCTCTGCAGATTTTTTTGTTAAACTCCTAAATCAAGCCCAAAGCACAAAAAACATAAATCTATTTCATTTTTATGTTTCAGTAGTCTGGTGTTTTACAACATAACAATAAACCTATTTACAACGACTTCAAGATTTCCAATAAGATAATAGCAATGTGTGCGTGCTGCATCCACTGACGCTGATGAGATTTACTCCATATATATTTGATCATCAAAATGGACATTTTTCAACACTCAGCAGCCTTTATAAAGTGTAGCCTGGTTAGCAACATAAAAACATTTAAGTTCTGTACCCAGTCCAGGTTTTGACTCTGTCTGCGTTCAACTCCTCCAAGGGAAGAGGAGAAGGATGAGAAAAGAAGACAAAGGTGTATACTGATGCAACTAAATGCACCATTTGCTGAGTGAAATGAGCCTCAACAGACAGTGGCAGGGTTGGTGGCTTTAGCACGCTAACTGCAGGACAGGATGTAGTGCAGTGTGCGTTCAGCCTCACTGGCTCTGTTTCACATCACAGGGAGCTTAATGAACTGGCCGAGGCTAGACCAGGAAACCTGCCGCTCACAGCCATATACCATCCACACACCCGGCAAGGTGCACGTACATAACACGGATACGCAGTCTGAAAAACAAAGACTACATACTGACCCTTGGCATATATGCAGATACAAACACACATATGAAGTGCATGTGTGAAGGTACAAACACACTCACACTCTAATCAGTATGCTGAGCCAGAGCCACTGCGCAGCCTGATAACAGCTTTTTTCACTGCTGCTGCTGCTGCTTCTACACTTTTTTTTTCTCCTGTGAAAAACTGGGGGGAAAAAACGGGTTACTGAGGAGACTAATCTGTTCAGAAGTCTTTGAAAAGCTGCCCAAGTTTCTGAGAGCCAATTCAGCCATAACTTAGACGGGAAACGCATTATATATTAATGAGAAGACAAACATCAACCTGTGCTACAATTTCTGGGCAAACCAAGCTCTCATTAATCACTAGTGTATTTCAACCCACCCGCCTCATTGAGAGCAAGGTCAAGAAGCAGATTTGAAAATGATGCTGGTGCAGTGTTTTGTGCAGGCATTAAAACCACATACTTTACCAACCTATTACACTGTGGACAGTCTTCAGCCTCACCAAGTGTAAACCCACTTCACTTGCCAAGATTTGATCAGAGCAGATGACCTGCAGACTATAATTTATTCAACACTGCACACTAAACTGTCTTGCAGAATCACAAGTATCCTTTTTTTTTTGTTTAGACAGCCTCAGTGGGAACTGAACCCTTAATCCTGTTTGAATCATCTCTCCTCCAGAGCTACACAAGATTATAGGTGATAGCACTTCCATCACCGGCAGCTGTAATCCTCATGTGGAGTCCTTGGGTCTTTTCATGCTGAGTTTTAAGTTATCTCTTGTCATTCTCAACCATAGAAAAAACACTCTAATAAGGTTATGAATTGATTTAATTTAATATAAACTAGTTCCATGATTTTCCTAGTAAGAGTTCTTGTTTGTTCACAAACACTGAATAATGATAATCTTCTATAAGTCTATTAACAATTTTGACTTCCAGCTGTGAAAATGAGTATGTTTACATGTTCACCATATTTTAGTATTAGCAGTTAAAATACCAACTTAACTACCTGTGAGCTAATAAGTAAAAGGCAAAGACTCTTAACTAATGTTGGTGTCTAAAGGTTTGTATGGTTTCTTTTTAACTACTATGCCCCCCGGGGTCTACTTGGGGGTGCTGTGCTAGATAAACCTGTGTGAAACAAAAAAAATAATAAATTAATAATTACTTAAATTACACTTTTAATGCATTTTCCCACAGTAAACTTTAACCCCACTAGTTGCATCATTGAATTGACGCAGGCACGTGCCATGGGACTATATTAAAACAATTAACATGGCGTCGGACACTATTGGTAACATTAACCAAGTCCCAGCTTTCAAAACGCCCGAAACACTCAAAGCTACCATCTGGCACCAATTCAGGTTCAGACACAACAAAGAGAGAGAGATGTGTTTGACAAAAGCAAAGCGATTTGCAAGTTATGCCAATCGGAGGTGAAGTATCGCGGAAATACGTCCAACCTAAGGAACCACATGTTGCAACATCACCAAGATCTCATGTCCAAGCCATCCACTGGGCTGCAACAAATGAAACACAACATGCAGCAGAATAGATTATGCATTTAACACATGTTGTATCATGCATTGCCTCAGTCTTGGTTGAGGGTGAGTGTTACAGAAACGCGGCATCAATGAATAACCTCTATTCTGAATTTGATACAGGTCATGTAAACACACAGTTTTTCGTTTGATGTTCAGAATTAGGCTGTATTCCAAATGTTGTATTTTCTGATTAAATACAGATGGGATATGTTCATATGCATTATTCAGGTTTCAGAAATATTTTTGGAGTGTGATCATTCCACCTCTTACCCGTTTAAAGTCATATTTTATCAGCCAACACTCTGGTTATAAAATAAAGATTTCTTTTTTAAAATCATGGTTTGGAAGTGGTTGATTAGCATGCAGTCCTACATTCAGCCAGTAAATGACTAGTTCAGATTCATTTAGCTGGATTCAATCATGCAGAATGAGCACATACTGTAGAGCACACAGAGGTGTAATAGGCTGACACTGGACAGTCACCAACTGTCTACAGCCTGTGTGACAATTACAGAGCCACACAAAACTCAAGTATTGTTACCTGTAACATATACACAAGCTCTTACGATGCTTTTCAAACTGTTAATAAGCATTAAATAACAAATTCTTCAATAATTCTGGATTACATATGGAGTAGGTTCTTGTTAAATGGCAGACACTGACACATAGAACCACCAGTTTTTTCCCCCCACGTAATAAGGAACAAATATCATTTAAGACACTATGATATGGTAAATACATACTAAATACATTTTACAACTTCTTCTTCTTTCGGCTTTTCCCTTTAGGGGTTGCCACAGTGAATCAGTTGCCTCCATCCAACCCTGTCTTCTATATACTCTTCTCACATTTTACAACAATCATTCAAAACTAGCCACCATTCTGCATGGCTCACAAAAAAAGAAGACAAAAAAATCTAATATTTGACTGCGAGAAGGAACACACCTACTACACATTATGAAAGCCTTTTATATAATCTGGTATATGAATAAATATCATAATGCCAAGATTTTCATGGAGGTGGTTGAAGAGTTTTTAAGAGGTAGGTTGTGTTTTCACAGCCAAAAAAGATCACAAAAAGAAAAGTGTGAAAAACAATCCTCTGTTAATAAGGGTATAGGTAGGAAAAACAAAAGGAGTGCAAATGAAAATACTGGTGTAATATCAGCTTTGATTAGCTAGGCAAACAAGTTAAGAGGAAACGATGTAGGGTTTTTTTTTTTTAATAGTTTGTACATTACATCTGAACATAGTCTTTGCTGTGACGGATGCCATCAAAAGGACACAGGAGCATATTCAGGAAGTCTCTTTGAAGCTACACTGATAAACTTTTCACCTGCTCATCGGGTGTACTGGGACAAAAATAAACTTCCATTCATTTCTACTCCGTTCATTTGCCACCCCTGGATAAAAATAAAATCCCAAAACCATTTTGTGCTAAGGCCTGGCAGTTACTTAAATCAAAGAGTGGCAGGAAGCAGTGGTGTGTGACGAAGAGATGGAGGAAAGAGAGGGAGGGATCAAACAAGGCAATAGAAATATAATGGATAAAGACATAAAGAAACAGCACACGAGAAAGGAGAATAGGAGATGAGAACGGGAGACATGAGGAGAAGTGCGAGTAAAAGGGTGTAGAAAAGACAGAGGGATCAGGATTTAAGAATGGATGTGGCAGAAAGTGACAAAAAAAAGGGGAAAACATTCAGACATTGATACGCACCATTCGATAGGGCTTGCTGAAGCTCTGAGTCCGATATCACTCCACTCCGGTCTTTGTCAACCCTGGGGAGGAAAGCAAAGATTAGATACTTTCTGCTTTAACAACTTCACACGCCCACACACTCCAACACACAATAGCAGGGGGCAACCGCACTCGCCAGTTGAAACTTTATCCTCTGCGGCATGTGTTAGTATTTCAGCAGTCTATTGGGAATGAATGGAGTCCTATGATCAGAGCTCCACCAGCACTCCCTTGAGGCATGCCAGACATGCTTTGTGTTCATGAATGTGTTGATCCTGACGGGGCGAAGTGAAAGTGAATGTTGGCAACGATACTAATCAAATCCAGATGTACCAGTATGGTGCCCGCTTCAAGAAATAGCCTAACATTTCTTTGCAGTGAAACCAAAAGCTAAAGCATTCTTAAAATAGAATCAAAAACCATTTAATGGGGCCTGAAATGGCAGTGTCTCCTCTATATGGGTCAATAGGATTATGAAGCTGATGAACGTGTAAATATATTAGGTGATGTTACTATGGTCACCAATGTGTTGATCCATGGTTCAGACTAAACTGTGAGAGCATTTTTGACAGCCAAACTATCAAAATCATCAGTTATTGGATTTAGCTTGAAGATGAAAACTTGATGATGCCATAATACAGATGTGTGTAAATAATGAGCTTTAGACTTTTTTCAGTGAGTGATATAGTCTGTGTGGATACATAGTGTTGATTTGCTGGTCGTTTTTGGTAGCCATAAATGTGTTCTGGTACACAACTTCCCCCTGCGGTTAAGAGTTTGGAAAATCAATACTAGAAATAAGCATTTTAAATAAGTGTGAAATGCAGGAAATACCCATTTGAGTAGTACCTATCAGTCAGCACTGATTTTTACTCCATTAAAACGCTTCAATAATCTTACATCTAGATGGTTTCCAATGCTTTTTTCTTCCATGTGAAGGCTGAAAAAGACTGTTCTGCCAACCATATGTCATAAACTCAAGTGAGCATCATATCAGATAAGTACTTCCATTATTAGCACACCTATATGATTTTCCAAAAAGATTTTAAAAATGTCATGAATGAGGGCTGCCATAAGTTCAATATTTAGTTGGAAAATCAGTGGTAATGGAAACACTTGATATGAACTCCAATTCCCAACTCAGCAAATAAAATATGACAAAACACCATGTTAACAAAACAAAAATGGAAACAGAAACTGGATTCTGTCCATGTGAAACTATATTACCTTGTTAAATTGAGCCTTTTTCAGTATCAACCGTAATCCCGAGCATGTTACCTTATGACTACAGTTATCTATGTACATCATTTATGATACAGAATGACTCATCCCTTTTTGTTAATATTCTTAAACCCTTGCCTTCTTTTGCTAAAGATAAAATACAACACTGAAGATACAAAAATTACAACACCCAAAAATGCTATCATTCCTTTTTTATGTTCAGTTGGTGCCAAACCTCTCCAAGTTGGAAATTATTGATGGCTAAAAAAGAAAGACCCCAGCGGTCAAATGAGTAGCTAATCATGTATTCATATACTGGAATAAGCCAACTTTATGAAGTTCTCTGTCCAGGAGCTGAATTACCCATCTGGCAATTTATTTTTGTCTATTCTGTATCTATAATAAAAAGCAGAAACGTGGAGAAAATACAGTCAAGTGCAAGGGAGTTGAGGAGAGAAGAAAAACAGGAAAAGCTACACTATGGTTTCTAAAAATATATACCAGGAAGAAGTGACTGGTCTGTAACACTGGAATGGAGAAATACTGAGTCACTGGTTACTCTTTATTAATAATAGGTTGAATGAATGTAAATACATGCATGTGGATAAGTGAAGTCAGATGTTGTATAACTTGTTGGTGCAGTTTTAGTTAGTTTTTGTTCTTGGGATAGCTAAACGGACATAAATATAAGATAACTTTGTAAGACTGAACTAACCCTGTAAAGGATACTTGGAAACAACAAGCGACAAAAATATCGGGTCTCGTGGTCATAATGAATTTAGCCAATTCAAAATTCCAGTGACTCAGATGTTCCTTAGCAACCTCCCCTGCCCAACCTGTTGACATACGCAGACTAAATAAACGGTCTGAATTCCAGCAGAGGAGAGAAAAAGGGGTGGGGAGGGAGACCAGGGATTCCCCACAACCCTCTCCAAAGAAAAAAAAAGGAGGCAGAACTCGAACTAGCACAGACTTTGTGGCTTTCTGTATGGTGTTTAGCTATGTCAGTGCTCGTCACTGTATGCTCCCCCACCTTAATAAATTTAAATAAACATCAGGAGGGTTAACTGCCGGCTTGGTTTCCTTAGGGAGAGAAAACACTCTGGGCATGCCTCCATGAAGGCATGCTTTGTCACTAAGAAGGCGGGAAGTGGTAGAGTTTTGCAGTCAACGAGTGCACCCAGCCTTCACCAAACACTGATAGATTAACTCAAAGTCGTATGTGTTTGCAGTATAAGCTCTCCCTTTTTGCTCACTATCTCAGCCACTCTCCCTCAGGTAGGGCTACCTCAACAGATTTCAATGTGAAGCGAGCTGAAAAAGTGAAAACATCATTAAAACTTCTTCCCGCCTGCGGCAAAAAACAGTTAACCATCTGGTTATTTCATCCTCACACCGTCACATACGGAGTTTGAGTGTAAAACAGCAGGATAACATAATATACTATGGGCCATGCAATCACTCTGCTGAGTTTTTCCCATGTTTCACTGTTTCCTATTGAGCAAGATGGTATGATGGAGATGGAATATGGCTAGCAGACCAAAGCCCGCCCCACTTTCCACATAAATGACCCAAGAGTAAAGCAATGTGACCATGGCTCCACTGGCAAAAGAAGGAAACTTCCAAATTAAAGCTGCTTTCGTATAACCTTCAAAAGGAAATTTTGGATTCTTACAGTTACTTTCCAGTTTGTTTGTTCTTTCATTCAAGTCTGAAGATCTGAATCATCACATATCAGTTTCTACTTTCTCACTATTCAAGAAAGTTCTGTAGCCATGCAGCAAAAGCAGAGGGGCGATGGACATATTGGTGCTTTGTAGAGCAAACAAAATCTGCACTGTCAGTCTAATTCCATATGAATGGCTTTATCTTGTTCAATGGGGCTGGGTGTCAACATTTTCGTCACAATAACGTCACTCTTCAGTGCCAACTGGCAAAAATCCAGGAATGTTTGTTTTAATGATTCATTCAGTGTCGAGTCACAGAGAGAAAATACATGCATAACATAAGGCTTGTGTTTGCATAAAATCAGAATTTCTTCCAAATCCCAAATAAAAAAATTGGACAGAAAATGACAACTGGTCAAGAAATGTAAAGAAAAAATGACATATGGATAGCTGATGGACCAACCCATATTTTCAGTGACAGATTTTATCCCTCCTGACAGCTTACCGGCCTTCCAAATCACTGTGGGTTGTTTATGGCATACCTGGTACAAAAACATAATCAGCTTTGGACCTTAAATTTCCCTCTAGATCACATTCTAGATCTTTTCAGTGAGGCTTAGGTGTGTAAAGTTTAAGTGATCTCATGATCTTTTCCAGCTTTTAATGCACATTTTAAAAAACACCTCAATTTAGAGCCTAGAGCAGGGCAATGGTCTAAATTCACTAGAACAACACAAATCACCTTGACAAGAATAGCTACTGACACAACCACTCTGAAAACGGCAGAATCACAATTAGAAAGGATAAAAAGAGAACAGGACAGGCTCAAAATGAATAGATTTTCACTGTGGGATGGTGAGTCATATAGGTTTGTAGGTGTGTGTGATTGCGTGACACAAAGATTAAGAGGCCTCCCACATCAACTATGCTCTATTGACTCTGATCACATGACTAAGGGGATTCCTGCACTGCTCTGTCAGATATTCACCATGAGGCAGTAGATGAGAAGGCACAATGATCATGTGAGAGATGAGTCTGTCTTTCATTCTGTATGAGCTGGTGTGCCGTGAGTGATGACAACTTCTATATGTGTACAGTCATGATACAAGTAACGAGACATAACGTTTGAAAGGCAGGGACAAATCCTGAATATATGAGTTGGAGAAGGACAGAGAAGGATAAAAAAAAAAAAAGTTAAACACAAATGTAAGATACATTAATGCGCAACTTGAAGATGTTTCCAAGGGGTTTTGCTCCACACATAAATAATTTGTTAAGAGTATTTCAAAGCCTTGCAATGATGCCCGCAGCATCTCAATGTTGTGAGAAAGCAAAGCAGCGGGAAAAAATCCTCTGCAGTATTACATAACTCTTATAGCTTACTCTTACCAAGAGCCAAATCATATCAGCTATTGCTCTCTTTGCCCACTACCATGACCGTATCAGCTGCTGACACACTTTTGACTTATGTCTATGGGGAGAACGATTACTGTTTCTGAAAGCCACCACTCATTGTGAATTAACCTGAAAAATCAATAGGTCACTTTATGGCTGATGTTGTTGCCACAGAGCTTCCCATTGTATTAATATCAGCCTTGCTTAAATAGCATGAATGAAATGGACATATGTTTATTTACCTTGACAGTGTGACGCCCTTCTGACTTTTCTTTCATTCTGGTATGACTTGACATAGACACACACAGAAGAAGCACTCCTTCAGACATTTTTTGTCATAATTCATAAAAACTTGTGGGTAGACCCAGAGCAAAACCCTTCAAGGACTCATAGAGGACCTTGGATCCCAGTTTAGAAACTCATACAGCTTGTAGGAGAGTGTTAACCCTCTGAGCCAGGTGTTTTATCACAGGAATAACCTACCTTGACTGTGCTCAGGTTTATTAATGTAATGTGAATGGCTAGAAGACATGTAACGGCTACCGGCTATGTGCAGCTTACACTGTGCAGTAGTATTTCCAGGAAGCCACAGCTGAGAGGTACCCTTCGACCTGACAAATCACTTATTTCACTGCGAAGTACTGTTTTCGACCTGGACAGACAAAGGACACTGGCAAAGAGGGAAAACCCGAGCTGTCAAATGATAAAATTAAACAGTTAGTGCCACCAAAAAGCCTACCTAGCCCTACTTTATTTCCCTTACGCGGAACAAAATGACAGGAGGTTTCAACAGAGACAGAGACAGACAGCGGCGATACCAACAACCGAACCCCACTCACCTCTGGAAAATATTCCACAGAAAGCCCTGGTCCGGAGGGTGGCTAATGTGCGGAGGAGGTCTGTACGGACTGTGATACGCCATTTTAAAGGGAATAGTCTGTCAGGAATGTGCTACTACCCGCCGACAGACAGACTGCGCTCCTTCTCCTGCTGTAGTTTTCAACCAGCAGCTTCACTCAGTCTTCACACCGCCCGATACACGCACCGCCCTCCTCCGCGCGCACAGGGGCGCGGCCAATCATTCAGCACTTCCCTTAAGCACAGTGACGTCACATTTTCCTATAAGAGTAAAAATAAGTGGAGGAAAAAAAAAACTCTATCTGCCACTTCATTCCAAGTAATATCTTTAACAAATTGGGTCGGTTTGTGTTTTACTCTTGCCGGTTATTACAATGTTAACAAATTAGAATCAAAGTAGTAGTAGATGCACTCCTGGTGAAGTAAAAGAAAACCTCAGATTCTTTGTAAAAGTAGAAATACCACTTAAAATACTGCATTGCTATTGAAAGTCCTAAGTTAAAAATGTGGTTTACTA
>JAPSES010000115.1:13085960-13097687 GCA_029822895.1 Maxillicosta whitleyi
AAAAAAACCAAAAAAAACAAATGAGTATAATTTTCTCATCATTCTCAACAAACTAATGAATTGAGTAGATGGATAAATAAAATGAAATTAAATAAATTATAGGTCTTAAATTATCTGTCTTCTTGTGATAAACAATCGCCATATCACAGATTTACCATTTTCGTAGAGTCCTGGAATGCATCACTGAAAAAAGTGAATCTGCGTTCTGATTGGTCCATTATCATTTGAAGCGGGAAAACTGGCGCTGAAATTTTTAATATTTTATCATCAATTCAGCTCTTAAATCTTCACATTTTTTCCCCTAAAGGCTGTTGTATAAAATTGTGAACAATGTTTTACTATCCAAATGTCCTCCAGCGACATAGTGGCTGCTTCTCTACAATTTGGTGAGTGAAAAGAAGCCACTTTGAGGGCAATGCAGAGACTTTCAATGATCTTTTAGCTTTTTGTCTCTTTTGTGTTAAGTATAAGTATTTGTTAGGGCAACCATAAACCATATTTTATATTTCTTTTATTATTCAGGTTAGCAGCAACCAGGGGAGTTAAAATCACCCGCAGAGAGCTGCTCAAAGTTAATGTTGGAAAAACATGGTAAGTATATTTATAAACATTGTGTATAATCTTGCAGCTAGCAAATCAATCCATGAAATATTTAGTTTTTCTTAGTATTTTAAATCATTATCAATATTTATATTTTATGTATGGATCTAATCAAGTTAATTCACCTAATATACAACTAAAGTATTAAAAACCTTTGGGTTTATGATGAAATGGTACACATGTGTTTGTGTACAATCAACATTTTTGTTTATTTTACATTAGTAACAACCTTTATTCTAATTTACAACAAAAATCTCATTTACTTATGACAAAGATGTACAAACTGTTTGTAGGTGAAATGATTAGATGATTTTCATGTGCTGGAAGTTTTTGGGTTTTTTTTTCTGAACCACAGCACAAAGATTTTATACTGAAGTTTTATGAGACTATGATATTTATAGCTTGAGCTTGGATAAACTTTCATGGAAATCCTGATGTACTTTTCTTAAATGTTGCTGCCTTCCAGAATTTCAATATGCAGTAGAATCAGAATCATGTTTAGTGACATGTATGTAAACAGGGTTCACATTACTAGGAATTTGCTTTAGAAACTAAATAAAAAAAATAAGATATACTGTACATTATATAATGAGAACAGCAATAGATTTAAAGAGTTACAGTTTCATATATTGCATAATATTTTTGTTTTGATGCATATAAATCCTAAGACAACTTCAAAAATCAGTATTTGGTGATAAGCCTGATGTCCAGTTACAGATTTAGCATATCACCTTGTGTTCTCCATTAGTCTTTACAATACTGTTCAGTGTTTTATGCCATAAACTGGACAGGTTTTTATTCATGGCTTGACATTATCCATCTTCCTGTTCATGATGTTCATCATTTTCACTGGAGTTTATGACTGGAAACATGGAATGCTCTCCAAGTTTTCCAAAGCTGTGTTAAAGTTTCTTGACATAAGGTCTATAATCTCATGCATCACCAGTAAAAACAAACTCAGAAACAGACATACTGCCTCCAGAATCATCAGTCTCCCCTGTCATTTTGTCTGTCAGATATGAATGACAGAGCCACTGAAAGTCTTGCAGTAACAGCAAATGACACTTATCACACTCTGAATCCACATTTTGCAATTCCACTGTCTGGCTTCAGAGACAGGATCCAGTGTTATTGTTTTACCAAGCGAGTAAGTTAGAAATATTTTTCCCAAGATACATTTTTGTGCCTCTTTAATCTATAAAGACCCAGTGTGACTTTTGTGTTAGTTACCAAATTATTTTTTCTCTCTATTTAACCTTTCGCAAATGATTAATCACCATTTTATTATAATATTACTCTCTGCATTTTGCATAAATTCAGTGAAAATCATCTATTGTCCAATATTTTATTCACTGATCATGCAGATGTTCATCAAAACTCAGATTAAAGTTGAGGGTTATTAGGGTCTGATAAATGATCAATTAGCTAATTTTTGAATGCTCATGTTTAAATAGTTTGGTGGCTTTTTTTTTTTTTTTTTTTACTCTTACTTTATCAAACAACACTGATATTACAATATATCTAAATCTGTAATATTTTACAACAGTGACAGTAAATAAAGGCAATCCTTTCCTGGAAGACTCCACCCGAATTGTGTTGTATAAATATACATCTCATTGCAGAAAAACATGACTCCTTAGCCTCTCTTTTAATCAGCTGCATAACGAATGATGCATTTACTTCTTTTTATCACTCGCTCTAATGAGTAGGTGAGTTAGTAGATTTACTCTCCTGATGTAGCCTTTTTACTTGCTATGTATTTGTGCAGTCTTATTCTTGAGCCCTGGTTTAAGATGAAAATAAGTCACTTTGGCACGGGTTTGGTGCAGTCTGCCTTTATAGCTCTGTGAAAATGATCAGCTGTATTCATGCACTATAGCTGGGGTTGGAGTTAATACAATGCCATGGTTATCTGTATGTTTTTGTGGGCGGAATGATAAAGACAGAGACTCTGAATGATGATCACAGTTTGTTAAATATTTGCAGCCTGGATATTTTGGACTACGTGACAGCTCAGGTTGCTCCACTGCATCCAAACCTGCCGAAGCCTCGATTCTCTCTCTACCTGTCCTCCCAGCTGCAGTATGGTGTGGTTGTAGTGTACCACAGGCAGTGTGGCTTTCTGCTAGGTAAGGTGAAGTAGACCATGCAGAAAACAAGATAACATACATAAACATTAACATCATACTGCTGACCTTGAAGCAGCACTATCAGTACACTGTATACTGTAGCCTCCTGCTAGACAAGTGAGAGGAAAGAGAAAATTGAATTTCAAGATAGAGCTCAAGGGAAATCTACCCAAAAACTGCTCTCTGTTGTACTAAACAGTCAAATAGTGTCTGTCAGTTCCAAAATGCAGAATTGCTGCTGCCAAACGTCAGCATTTTATGTGTTTCACAAATCAGCGTGGTAAGTTTGATTCATAAGCCAGTATCGAGCTGATGAAAGCATTATCATCCAACACAGCCCAATAGTCTGTGTTCATTTGGTCTTAAATTACACCTAGACACTGATATTGCACCTGACAGATTCACAATCATGCCGTTGTCATGGTTGATGAAAACAGTGAAATTCAATGCAGTATAATAAACAGGAGGAGAAGCCAAGAAAGCAACCACTGTCTATTGCCTTCGGTGGCTGTTGGAAGCAGAAGTAGGGTTTCATTTCATCCTTCAGTAACATAGACTAAAACCTCTGTGACACTTGCAATTTAGACCATGTTTGTTCCACCTAAAGTAGAATTTGTTTGTTTAATCATATAGCATTTTAGAATCTTTACGTGGAATTCAAAGGTTAGATAAACCTTAATTAAGAGGTGAAAACACTGCCTATTTTCAGCCAGAAATACTGCACTGTTGATGATTGTCTGTTTGTAAAGTCAGCTTATAATTCTTATTCCCTTTGTGTTTTCTAGATGAGATTCAACAGGCCATTGACCGCCTCCTGCGCTTCAACAGACACATACCTATTGATCTGACTGAATCCGACAGGTCACACACAGATGCTTATATGTTGGTTACACTGGGCTTATTGTGGGCGGTTGAAAGCTGTTTTGTATCTTGGGGTGTCTAGAAATGTAAGATGAACTGTGCAGCAGTTCTAGGTGTTTAGGAAAGGCGAAGTTGAAAAATGTGGTGGAATATTTATTAGGGAGGTTGTTTTGGAGGATTAACGGCTGTGAAAAGGAGACGGTTGCATTTTACTGAGTGATTGATGGACAAACTGAGCTACTTACATGTGAATGACTTTGTAAATATTTAATGTGTCATGTTATGGAACAGTAGTAATGAGAGCTCTTCTTTCTGTGAATGATATCGTGTAGATGTTGAGGCTTAATCTTGTACTAGTAGTACTTTGTGTTTTTATAAATCCATGACCTTAACACAGCAGGTGTTGTGATTTGATATATTGAGTAGAAACAATAGTGTGTAACGCTCTGTGTTTTTTGTGACAGGATGGCCTTGGATATGCCTGACAGACTGCGCATGATGGAGAAGGCTGAGGATGCTCAGGACCCTTTCTTTGGTCTCCTGGAATCATACCAACTCCCCAGCCCCTATAAAATACACCAGGTGCATTTATGTGTTACACACTGTTACCATTCTACATGAACATCATCACTTACACATAGCACAACACTGCACTTTATTGACCAAAGTACTAAACGCAATCAAAAACACTTGAAAACATTAAAGAACTAATGAAAATGAATGAAGTCATAGAAAGAAATTACACTCAATTTAAGTCATAAAACAGAAAAAAGCAAACATTAGATGGCATAATCTACTCTATTGATAATTTGTTTGACCACCTGGAGCTTTGATTAAGGTAAATGTTCCCTGTGGTATTACTTCAATAACCCACACCATTTATTTCCATCATTTTTTTGGACACTTAATGTCGGTGAACCTTGACCTGGCCAACAGAAGCATCCCCAGATCATAACACTGCCCCTGCAGATTTGTACTGTAGGCACCAGGCATGATGGGTATCCATGTCATTCACCTCGATGCGCCCGTCACTTTGGATCAGGGTCAACCTGGACTCATCAGGTCACTGCAGTAATTATCCAATGGAAGGATCTGAATTATTTGCTTAGGTAAATCCAGGTGGAGACTGTTTTTGTGAATGAAACTGAATAGTGAGTTTCTTACTGTAGTTATAGCATTGATGAAAATGTGAAAACAAAAAAACAGGAAATAAAGGAAATAAACTAAAAAAAAAAAACATGAAGGTTGAGAATTTCCTTTGTGTGTGTTTAGGGCATGATGGTTCTTAAGAGGAATTGGTTTTTACCTCTAATTTGTGTAGAAAATATAGACTATCATGAGAGCATTTAACAGGTGAGACATAACCTATAAACATTACTAAAAGGATGTACCACACAATAGTATGTCTTAAAACCAACCTCTGGCAATTAGATAAGGGGAGTCTGTTTTCAGTCACAGGCAATGCCACGAGTTAAGCTGAGATAGAACAGTTTACATCTACAGCCTTTAAATGCAATATTTTAAAATGTAATGTGTTTTATTTCCATTTATAAATTGAGGTAAATCTCTATGGCATTAATACAGTATTGAAATTCCAATTTGAAATCTTGATCCTGTACTGAATGTACTGTCTTCTAACAAAAGTTTTTCTTTACTGCCTTACTGCACTAGCTCCCAGGTGAATTTAAGATTGGTCTGAAAATCATCTGTCACAGTTTGGCTTCGGTCCATATCGATGAGCAGTTCATCCATTACAGGCCACAGAGACCGTCAGAACACGGTTTCGCCCTGTTCTAATTTCAAAACTCACAGTGAACAAGCATTTTCCTTTGTAACTCCTCAGATTACGGAGCAATCTCCCTGTTGCAGACTCTGTTGAGTTTATACAACTTGTATTTTTAAGAGTTTGTTTTTGCCAACATGCTAGATGGTTTGTTATGGAAGCATATAGTTACCATAATCCAAAATAAACATTAATGAAAAGATATTATGTAATGTAACATGTACATAATTCAATAACACATGTTATTGCCGTTGTCACTTTTAGATATTAAGTGGAATATGATGTAGAAAATGCACTTTACATTTACGTATTATTGAAACTAATCTTATATGTTTGTCATGAAGACAATATTAGACCTCAGCTCACTTCACACCCAAAAATGTACAATACAATTTTAATCACATAATACAATGTTTACAATGTTTTTAGCCACTGTTGGCAATCAAAGATGTGGATTCCCAGCATTCCCTGGTGCCCAGTCCTCACGCCATACCTGGTAAAGAGGGTAAGTTTGCTAATTTTCCTTTATATATGTTTTTGGTAATTTAAAGCCTTTATTTAACAGCAGCATGAAGGGATTGACATGTAACAATAATGTCAGGAGTGTGAATTAAATGGGGTGATGCTGTCGTTAGATGCTAAACGTCTCCACAAGGTTCATGTTTAACATATGCGTACAGCCTTTGTTCACATCTGTTCCACACTCACCAATTTGTACCACCGTTTTTTGTGCCCAAAGTGATTATTTAAGTAGTGCAAATGTGAGTGCCGCAAACATGTTTGGCTCCTAATTCTTTCCCTGCTGTGCTCAACCAGATTTCAGGTCACCTAGAGCTGCCATCACCCTGACGGAGAAGGAGCAGTTTGTCATCACCAATGCTGAGGTAAACTCTTTACCAGAGTGCATAGACAGAAAATATAGCAGTCATCAATTTTACACACAGCAAGCATCCTTGTGAATCACTGAGACAGGATGTTGACCATGTGCCCACTACATCTTTGTTTTGGTCTTTGTCCCAGGTTAGATGTGTGTTTATCTTACTCTGTAATATCTACCTACTGTGGTTATAGTAAAAAAAAATGTGAGTTTGTGTAAGATGTTTAGAAGAGACTGTCATGGGGAAGCCTTTTAAATCCCTGATTTGTATATTTATATTTGTGGAAGTTAGGATGTAAAATTTGTTATGCTTTTCCAATTGTCCTGTGTTCCCCTCAGTCATTAAAAGAAGGGAGAGTAGAGAAATGCGTGTGTCTTTTACTACAACAGGCCTCCACACGCTAGTTGCCTCCTCATTCTGTCACTTAGAGTCTGATAATGCTTCTGCTGAAGCATCATGAGCTGATGAAGTCCATTTGGGCTTGATAAGATCTGACTTAATTACATCAGCCTGGGCTCACAGTTTGTTTGTGGTGTATGTGGCTCACAGTTACTTTGTCCTCCACTCCTGCCCGTATGTGTGGCTTATTTTCTTTATTCAGCCTTTTGTTTTCTGTTACTATGTAAAAAAAAAAAAAAAAAAACACACACACACACTGACCAAATGTCATTGTTTCAGGTTGTGTCTCAAATCTCCATATTTTTGATAATTTTTTTATCCTCTGTCTTTTTTTTCTGCATCAGTGTTTTGAGGGAGATGATCTTCCAGAAGCCACGACTAGAGAGATTGACTTGCTGATGGATCAAAAAGAACACTTCCGTCAAGGTTTGTGCTTCTTTCCAGGGTTCCTGCACGGTCTGAAAAAGTCTTAAAAGTCCTGAATGTACAAATCTGTATTTAATACCTTAAAAAATGTAACTGGATTAAATTTGATATGATAGGTTTAAGTTGTGTTGCTGTAAACTTGTTCATTGTATTGTGTTTAAATGTGACCATTAAATGTCCAAGCTGCAAAGAAAGTAACGTTAGTCGACTCAGTTCAACCCGTTCTAGCTTGACAATTTTGACTGAAATTAAGAACCAATTATCGTGAACTTAGCCCCCAGTGAGAAATGACTCGGAACAGTGAGAATTAAGATGTTGGACTAAATTTATGCATTTGCCTAAATTCTAGGAGTCACTAAATTTTGCCAGTACGGCTGTGAAATAAGCTGTAACACAGGTATTAAATGTTGTTCTAAGTAGTCTTAAAAAGGTCTTAAAAAGTCTTAAATTGAAAACTGTAGGAACCCTGTCTGTCTGACCAATACAAATAATAAAAATATTAACATCCAGGTCTTGTATCATAAAGTAGGATGAAGTAGTTTACAAGACAGAGTCTGGTTCAACCCTGCGACCTTCATATCACAGTGGTTTCATTCTCATTGAGGTAAATCTCCAGGGCAACTTTACTTATGAACCTCAGCTCCTCTAAAGCTCATCTGTTTGTAATAGTGGATAAAAATGTCTAAAACACCACGTACTGACCAAGTCAATATCTTTGGGTGTTGCCACGGAATTTGGTGCATGGATTAAAAAAAAGGACAAACCTGGGTGTGCTGCTAAATATGCCACTTTCTCACAGCTCAGCGTGGCTTTGCTCAGTTTGGACACCAGCGTGTTGCATTTCCATTGCATGGACACCACTCCCTGAGTTCTGCTGGTTGTCATGGCAACCTGGTGCAAACTATTATTATATTTTCTTCAATGTGACTGAAGGCATGAGAGCGGCCACAATAGAAGAGGATGAAACGTACATAATAATTTGTGAATTTTAACCTTAGATTAAATATTTTACCTGGCAAGAATATAGTTGTTTACACTCAAATCTCTGGCTCTTTTATCGAGATACAGACAATTTCTCTGTAGTTTGGCTCGGAGTCACATCACAACATGATAGTATGGCACAGCGATGAGTCTGGAGTGACCACGCTGATCTGCATGATTTTACACCACATTTAGTATCGCTTTGACTTGTTTGGAATATTAAGCGTGGTGATAGTTGAAACAGTGCATAATAGTACCTGATCATTCCTGTCTTGTTCAGTGGAAACGCCTTAAAGCTGTGCCAAGACAGAGGCGTCAAGCTGATCACTGGCAGTGGAAAAGCAGCAATAAGGAGGGCACCTATGAGAAGGATTAGAGTTACACTGACTGTCTAAACCACTTGGCATTCCTTTGTACAGCAGTATAACTGCTTATATATAATCTTTAAAACACAGACTGATTAAAGCACTACAGCCTTGTACTTGTTAAAAGATTGGACAGCTAGGTTACGTGTCACTTTGAATGTTGTTTTAAATTTATTATTGACTTACATCCAGAATGTTAACCTTTCCACTGCCTTTTACATCAACATCCCATAGACGAAGGCCGCGGCGTGGGGTCAAATTGATCCCAAGGACTACACAAGGGTTAAACAACACCAGGATTACAGCTTGAGGAGCAAAGTTCCAATAGTTTCACAGGCTAAAAGAATACATCTAAAAACACGCTGATATAACAATATAGAACTGTAATTGTAGACAGATTTATTCATGCATTAATAATGTAATATTAATCTTAATACTGACTTATACATTCATACAGTGGAAAGTATGTCAACAGATTTCCTTCCTGGCTTTGACTGTAGTAGATGTTTTTTTTAGCCTGTATTAATACAGAAATATGCACTCGACCTGTTCATGTTTGTGATTTGTTACTTGGCACCAACGTCACCCCTTCTGTGAAAACCACAATCAAAAACCCTGAGTTGACAACGTAAACTGATACCTCCCTTTGTGAAACTGCTTAGGGTGATGGCAGTTGTTGAAGTCCACGGTAAGCATTGAATGTGTTAAGTGTCAAGTTTATCTCACGGTGTGGTTTTCAGCACCAGTCACTATTACTGACTGCTTCATTTCAGGACAGAAATAGCCAGAAAAAGCATGTGGTTTTAGCAAAGAAAGCACAAGAACAAGCATTCAGTACCTCATGTTGACTGAGAGGGAGGTTGTTTCACTTAAAATTTCACTCAATTTTATTCATTTCACTGAACAAAAGAGTATGTGAGAAGAACATTTGTCAGATACCAGTCATTCTAATGTCAATGTGTTTATCAACATCTCTTAACATATCAATTTGTCTATGTGAACATTTTAAAACAGAAATGGAGGTGATGCAGACAGATGAGCAGGAGAGAAGTAGAGAGATTGGAGGAGCCATTTCATCCATCGACCAGTGAGAAACTTTAAACTGACTAATAATACTCTGATTCCTAATGTATGCGAACAGAGAGGCTATTATGGGGATTCAACAGACTGCCTTTGACCATGTTTGCCTTAGCTCTTTGTTTCTACTCACAGGGTAAAAGAAGAGAATATTTTCGAAGGTTCTGTGAACACACACTGTAGATATCCGTGTGTGTGTTTTTCAGGCTGAAGGAGACGGTGCTGGGGACAGACACGGACAGTGTGTGGCTCCTGAATGAGGAGACTGGTCAACCTGTGGAGTTTCCTCTTATCACTCTTACTCAAGAGATGACCCCAGTGAAGGTTGCCATGCCAACTCCTTCCTCTAGGGCATCTGGGAAAGAGAGAGAGTCATCAACAGAGAGTTTCTGTGCAGAGGTGAGACATGATGAGTCCTCGGGTTTTGTTAATGATTTAGTACTTAATTATTTCCTAGCCTAAAGAAGGTACAAAATTAAAATCAATGGAACTACACACTAAAATAATCTATAAATAAATAGGACGTACAGTACATATCATCAAATACAACTGACCAAAGACCAGAATATTTCTAAGAAGCTGCTTAAAGAGCCCATCATCAGTGAAATAAGTCAAATCAAAGTAAATAATCAACTACATATATTGCAGGGTTCCCATGGGGGTCATTTAGTACCTTAAAAAGTGTTTAAAAGGTATTAAATGTGATATAGTAGGTCTTAAGTTATGTTGCCATAAACTTTCTTGCTGTGTTGTGTTTAAATACGTCTGTTAAATCTTTAAGCTGCAAAAAAAGTAATGTTACTGGACTCAGTTGCACCCGTTCCAACTCGACAATTTATATTGAAATTAGAAACCGATTATCGTTAACTTTGCACCCCCCGTTGAGAAATGACTCATAATAGAGGGAATCAAGGTATTGGAGTCAATAAATGCATTTGTGTAAACTCTAGGAGTCACAAATTGTTGCTAGTATGTGAAATAGGCTGAGAAATGGACATTAAATTCTGTTCTAAGTAGTCTTAAAAGGGTCTTAAAAAGTCTTGAATTTGACTTGTAGAAACCTGTAGGCACCCTAAATGAGTGTTGAAATGAGTGGTGGTTATTAAAATGCATTCACATCGTTACGGAGGTACATGGGGACTTTAATTAATTTGGCTGTAAACACTCTGATCTGCATCAGAATGTTAAAAAAAAAAAAAAAAACTCCTCACATTCATTGAGTGAATTAATATTCTGTGGGATGCTTTGGCAGAAACAGGTCACCAGTGATTACTGATGTGCAGCTACTTTAAGTCGTGTGTTTCCTCCAATAATTTAAGTCCATTAGCTCATTATATACACTGTTGCCTTTAAAGTTTGAATAATGTGTTTCTTTTTCAGGTTCAGTACTCTTTTTTTTCTATTTATACACATCAGTAATGATCTTTGACCAGGTGTAATGATGAGTCCCAGTTACACTTTATCTAGAATAAATCACATTATCACAAACATTTCATGAGAGGAAGTACAAATATTTAATAGTGTATTTGGTTTAAAGTGCCCATTAAGAGGTCAGTTGTTTTTTGACTGTTTGCACAGTTCACATCTCTGCATCCAATATTTGCATGGTTAATATTGTCCTACTTAAAGCTATTTACACAATCAATAATGTTTGATCGTTTAGTTGTTATTGTGTAGTGCCTAGCAACAGCCTGCTCTTCAGGGTCAGCACTGAGAATTCAACAAAGGTGTGTAATAAGATGATTTGTTTACCTGTTTCTTACGTCCACATATGTAGGAAAATTTTACATTAAAGTGACAAAGCAGTGTTTGTTCAGTCATCATCTACTTTACATTCCACGCAGTGACTCATGATGGAGTCATTATTTTGTTTTGAAAACAATAGCCTCAGATTATAATTATTTCCAGTATGTGTCCTGTGATGCCGGTGTACTTCCCAGCAGTGTTATGCATAAAACTGGTTTTCACTCCACCTTCAGGAGGTTCCTCATCCTTCCAGGAAGCCCGGTAGAGGTCACAGGCGCCAGCTGATCTTTGCAGACCCTGAGGTCCAGATTTCTGACAGAGCAATGAAGGAGCAGATTGGAAACCCACTGATTGAAACACTGGATCTGGTAAAGGAAACATACAAAATACTAGAAAAGCACTCGTAGAGTGCAAACCTCCACCAAGCAGCACAGTTCAGGTCACACATTTGAAGACACTATATGAGAAAACAGGACTTCCAC
>JAPSES010000115.1:13097787-13116403 GCA_029822895.1 Maxillicosta whitleyi
CCCATCCCATCCCACCCCAACCTTAGGTACACATCACATGACCCAATAGGTCATAAATGAAATAAAAGAAAAAGTTACAATTAACCTTATGTTACAATGGCCTCGAGTATCAAAACAGGGAGGAAAAAAAAGAGAAAAAAAAGAAAAGACATTACATGTTTTTTATTGGTGAATCACTGCTGTAGTAGGTGAGGTCATTTCCATCTTCACTATGGAACCTCTTTATATCCAAATGGGTCTTATCTGATGCTGCTCTAATAATAACCTTTGTGTCTATTCGGAGCTTTTATGTAGTTTTTAACACAACACCATTCAAGTACAAGCAGCAAAATTTCAACTTTTTAAAAGAAGAAAATGTTTTAGACTAAATCTGTGCCCGGTCTTTGTCTCTTCTGTGTGTTTTGACGTTTTAATATTAATGTGACTGTCCTCTTGTTTAGAGCTGTTGTCTGCTGGAAGTGTCGCTGCACATCAGGCCGAACCGTACAACATGATCACCTTAACCCCTGCAGTGCTCAGAACGTTCACCTGAACACACCACGAACCACACCAGCATTAAGGACAGTGGCATTTACCATTTATCCCTGTTAAATTTTGTCATATTCTACTGGTGTCCTGCCAGGTTTGCTTTTATGCAGTGTTTTAATGAATGTTTGGACTGTTGGTTCTGACTTATTTGATTGGATTTTTAACATTTATACCGTTACTATTATCACTGATGTTACTTGCTCTCATTGTTGTAAGATTTGCGCGTCATGTTCATGTATGACTTTGATTATCTGGGGTTTTTATACTATATCAATACCTTTTATGAATTGGTTTCCATAATACATAAATAAAATAGTTTTACTCAATTTAATAACAGGATCATGGGTTATGTTTCATTTACTTTCATACCTGCAGTTGTGGCCAAAATGACTGGAAGTCATTGACATAGAAGTACAAGTTCATCTGTGTTTTTTGTGGCCATCCTCGGGTTACGAAGTACCCGACTTACGTTATTTCAACTTCACGACGCTGAAATCTCGCCCACCATTACTGTACATACGTTCTGTATACTGTACATACAGTAAGTACAGTATCTTATTTTTTACTTTATTTTATTAATATGAAGTATAATACATGTATTTTATTAGTTATTTAGAGTTTTAGGAGGTATTTAGGGGTACTAAAGGACTAATTCTGACTTGCAAGGAAATTCGGGTTACGTCGACAACCTGAGGACTACTATTTTCTATGTTATTATATTACTGATCCAGCCCCCTTGAGATCAAATTGGGCTGAATGTGGCCCCTGGAAAAAAATGAGTTGGAGACCCCTGCCTTAAAGTGTCCACTGGTGAATGACGTCAGTTCCTCTGAGATTCCAATAGGACATTATTGTGCCTCCCTGGATAAACCTCCCATTTGACCTCATACCTAAATACTTCTGCATAATTACTGTTTGTTTACTTGTTAAACGCACCATGGACTTGTGCATGTGTGTATGGACTGAGACCATATGGCACCTGACTGTGACTGGACTGAGGTCAGCGCTGCAGTCACTGAACACAAATCCCACTTCACATCAGCATAGTGGAATGGTTGTTTTGTCGACTCCACTTGTGATACATTCTGGTTTAGAGTGCTGAGCCAGGAAATGTCCTTTCCACTGCCCTGCGATGTTTTGATACAAAAATATAACATTACTTTACACACACTCCCTGCTGTCAGATACAAACACACTTTCCAAGCCATTAACTAGAAAATACAATTACAAGGTGCTTGACTGTTTTTATTTTTGTGCCACTTTATTTTTCCACTCCATTACGTCTCAGAGGGAAGTATGTTTTGCTTGTATTGTTTGCAATTTAACGATGTTGGCTTCTTTTAGAGCCAGAAGTGACCATATTTAGACAAAATTGGTGGAATGTCAGTGCTGTGTACAAGTCGGAGTGCAACATTAAGTTTGCTGGTTCAGTAAAGTTATAATGGATGGACACACACACACACATATGTATTTATCAGTCTCTGCATTAATATCCAATCTGATATATGTGAAGTATGCACAGCAGTAAAAATGAAAACTTCAGGAGAAAACAGCTTTAATAATCCACAGTGGTAGTATTTTATGTGACCCCTCTTTACACTGAACATGTCTTTAAACATTTTATTCATATAATATGAGATTTATTGCAATATTTTATTTATTTTTACTAGCTATCAGCTAATTTAACCTGATAACATTTCTGATTTCTTTTAGCCACAAACTAAAAAAGGAATTAATTGATTAAATATGAATTAATTGATTAATTTTGGCCTTGTGGTCCTTTAATTATAAGCTTCAGAACTTTGGTAAATAGATAAAAATGAATACAAATTATGTGGGAAGTAGGATATTTTACTGCGCAAAGACGTACAAGTAAATTTTTCTGCCGTTGTTATGAGCATTTCGTCTTTTTCTGAGGATCTGAATATTTCACCACTTCACGACAAATGCAGGTGTGACTTTAATTTCTAACTTTTGAGGAACGTTACCAGGAGAATTGAACAAAACACATTTAATAAGAATGTATGTAATATCCTCCATCTCCACAGCGGTGATGTAAGGCTGTCATCTGTGTGACAGTGTTCATCACGGCAGCCCTGGGAATGAGGCGTGCTGAGCTGAGGCCGCAGGTTTAACAACCAAAAGATCTCACCAACACGTGTCCCGTGTCTGTGTCCCAACGCTGCAACCTTGTAGCACCTACAGCGAGGGAACATTCTTCAAAAGGGGAAAATGTGACGTTGTGCTGTTAACGGCCCATACATCAACCTCCTGTTCTCCTAAACTGTCAGAGAAATGAGAAGGCAGCGTTGAGAGAGTGATGGTGATGATGAACACCATGCAGAGGTCTGGATATGGTCAGATGGATCGTCTCATTAAAGGGTAATAAATCCACAGTAACCTCCAGACATGATGCTACATGGTCTTATATAATCTAATCTGTGTTTAAAGACAAATTCAAAGACTAATGTGAAATAATATTAACCAATAAAGACCCAAACATTCATCACCAACAAAAACCATCTACGGATCTAAACTGTTTAATACCTGTTTATCCATCATTACATGTAATTAATTGGTGTAAAATACAGTTTGTCATCTTTAGATGGTCGTCGGATATGACCCATTTGGATGCTCAGAGGCTCGGTAGTGTAGTCATCTTCTACAACATTGATTCACCTGTAAAACCCACGGTGCTTGATGAATGACAGTGGATGGAAATGCTTGTTTTATGTTCAGTTAATGATATATTTTACTGAAAAAGTCACTTTTTTTTAGTAGTATTCTCTACTTCTCTTACAATAACCCTCAACTTTCATCCAAGCTTTTATGAATAGCTACAAAATCAGTGAATTAAATACAAGAAAATACTTGATTTATACTAATAAAATGAAAGGTTCAATGAACATCTCCTTGAAATGAGTTTTTGAAACTTGTTATGTCTGTTATTACTGACTTTTTTCTACTTCTCAAAAAACTTTAATTTTTTTTTTTTGGTGGCATTTGTCCAGTATGGGTAATTAAAAGTGGCGCCCCCTGGTGGATTGATTGACAAACACTCATTCCAACACATTAAATGTTCTTTTGTTCCAGTCAGACTAATGACAATACATTTTCAAAAGGAACGAAGAACTGTAATGGGATTACTAAGCACTTGTATTGGTATTGGTCAGTACTCAAATGTAAGTACTTGTACTTGGGCTAGTTTTCCTGGAATTCTTGGGGGTGGGGCTTTGTGCTGGAGAACACTGATTGATGGAACATATAACATTCCACAATTATGTATTATATTTATACCATTTCTACAAGCTTCATATCATTTGGGTTTTGATCATTTGGAAAATGGAAGCTACAAAAAGTGGACAAACAGTGTATTCTGCAAATACACTCAAAAAAGTTAGGACTTCACTGAACACATTTGCTGAACACAATCTTTAAAGGGATAGTTGTGTATTTTTGACATGAATCTGTATTTCATCCCCCTCATCAGTGTAGTACATCCACACTGACTTACCCCCGACAGTGTCCTGTGAGCCCAGTTCTGGTCCGGTTTTGGTCAAAACAAAAGTAGTCCGGCAAGTTTTGCGGGGGTCACTAAAATAAAATGTTTTCCTTCTAAAAACAACATGTATTCAAAAGAGTGATTTACTTGCATCACAAAACCAACGTCCACGAAAAAGTCACACTCAGGTAAATCAGATTTTTTTGTTAAAATATACTTTTAGTCTAAATACATTTACAAAAAGAAATGGATTTGTGACTATTTATAAGTTATTATGACATTGAATTGGTATCTACTAAAATTATTGTTAATAAATTTTTGCATTTCACAAATTCATCCCAGGGGTCGGATCAGGCCTTTTGGCGGGCTTGATTTGACCCCCGGGTCGCATGTTTGACACCTGTGCTATAACCAAACCAGAGATGAAGTCAATCCACGCAGCGGGGACAACTCTCCTCACCTCCTCCTATGAAGGCCAAGGTTGTGACATCAGGGACTCCCAAGGGGCCAGACCATAAATGGATACTGCTATGCCAACTGCTGAGGCAGCTGAGAGAGGCCACGAGGAGCAAACAGACATAGGATGATGCCCAGCACTAGTGCATGGTTGTCTGACTGTGGCTATAAACTGGTTCCACGTTCTCCTTACGCAGCACCATCTGACTATCATGTGTTTCCCATCATTTCAGCTTCTTATATAAAAATACACTGATTCAACACTGTTTGTGTAAAATACATGCAAAGTGTATCATCTTAGAGGCTGTTGAGGAATAAAGCTGTTACAGTCTGGTGGAAGCGTCACAGACCCTCTTGGACCTCTTACCACAGGGTAAAGGGGTTGGAGTGGATGGACGGCTGATTTGCCCTGTTATTGGTCCAACTGGATTCACTCTGACTCCGGTTACTCTTAGGATACTTTATTTCTTTTGTGCTTCTTGGTCTTGGTCATGATGTTCTTTATACTCCTTCTTCTTACACTATATACAACACTGGTCTACAATTTGTATTTTTTTTTTTTTTAATTATCTTCTTCAGAGATGAAATGTGCTAAATATTACATACTTTAATAAGATCAATTGAGAAATAATTAACAAAAGTGCTGGTTAACTGCTTTTTCCAATGCATAATATAAAGTCTTATTTGACATATATATTGGTTTCTAAATCAATCACTAAAAAGCACCTGTATAGTGAAGCTATTGTAATGTTCAGACAGTATTTTGAAGTAGATCTGCTCTAAGACAAATATTCCTATTGATGAAACCACATTCCCCCATTACTTAATCAGAATTTCACATTTTGACCCAAGACTGTAACTATAGTCATCCAACAGTTTGACTTTTTGACTGAATTTTTCCACTAATAGTGACTCAATCTAGGTAAAGTTTAACTCCTTATATTCTGGAGGCATTTTACTGGTAGACCAGTATAATCTACTAACAAAACATACAAGATTTCCCACTTTTTGGTTTTGCTCTGTGGTGCATTAGTATGCATTACCACTGCACAGCATTTTGGTTGTTATTAACCCTTAGGGACCAGTGTTTCAGCTTATAGGATGAATTTCTGCGCAAATGTTTCTTTCTGACATATTTATTGAATCTCATGTCACTCTATAAGATGCTCTTATGGGTCTGTTAGAGATTACTGACACTTTTTTTTTACACCCTCTCAAGCAAAAAAAATAAAATAAAAACTGCTTTAAGATTATCTTATATCAATATTGTTTCTGTATAAATCTCTTAATGTACTTTAGCTCTGCTCAAAACTACCAAATGTTCAGTAATTAATACTATAAAACACAGCTTGAAAATATATTTTTTATCTCACTTTAAAAAATCACCAATGTTGCTTCATTAATATTTTTTTTTTAAAAATCTTGTTTTTCTTTCACAAATAACAGTGACATCACGTAGAGCTGAGATGATTTAAAAGATTTATGCAGAAATAAGCAGAAAATATTCTGACATAATTTTCGTCCATGTACATTTTTGCTCGAGGATCCACAAGGGTTAAAAAAAAGTGAGATTTTATAAAGATTTTTCCACTTTCACGCATTTTATTTTTCTTCCACCATTATCCTATAAAAGCATCTTCTTGATGTGATAAATTAAGGTTAAATTCCCCCATTTTGTGCCCAGATGAATTAAAATGGACTTACGCTGTCATTTATAGTATAAACACTGACTTCACCCTCTTGTGCTTGGACAGATAACACACAACAGCATCATTCCATCAACACCCCCCTCCCCCCCGACAGCCTAATAAACCTCACATCTGAGCGCCACATAACACACATTCACACCGGCTGCTTATATGAGCAGGACGGCACAAGCACCGGTCTGTACATATTAGACACACACTCACACTCTCCATAATCGTCCAGAGGCAGAGCTGCTAATCATCAACCCCCACGAAGAAAAAAAAAACGCTGGAAACCAGAGGAGCACCGACGGAGAATCCATCACACAGATACAGCATAGAAGAAGAGGGGGATACATCACATCCTGCTCTCAGATACTGATCAGTGAGTCAAACTGGCGGCCGACGAGAGGAAAAACCCGGAGGAAGGAGACGCCCCTGTGGAACAGAGCAGCAGAGGCAAAGAAAGAGATGCTCTGGTCCGCGTGGAGCTGGAGTGGGATGTCCCCATGTCAGTGACCCTACCCATCCAGGTGCAGCTGGACCCGGCCCACCAGCCCTTCCCCTTCCTGGAGACGACACTGGCTGACCTGGGCATCCAAGAGTAAGGATCACTACGGAGGGGGAGGGGGGTAGTTTGAAACCGATTTTCTGTGACTGTGTTTATGTTCAGGTCTGAGGTGAAGGAGAGGGTGGTGTGGGTCGACACCAAGAAAACACAGGTGAAGAACAAAGCAGGAAAACTGAAGGAGAAAGAGATCACCATCCTGGAGGTAAGAGCCCAGAACCACAGCTCGTCATGATCATGGCTCCTGAACTAAAATGAGTTTGACACCCCTGGGTTAAGTGTGTCTGTTTTTAGGCGGCGCTGTGAAATGACTTGACTTTTCCTGTGGCAGGTGCGCGTTAAAGCCCAGAAGCCTGGAGACAAACAGCTGCAGGAGATCCTGTACAGCACCGAGGCCCACACAGACCGCTCCTTCTGCCGCACAGGGATGAACATCCAGCCCTGGAAACACACACACTCAGGTCTGTTTCAACTGCTTTGAATCCAAACAGTCCTGACTTTACACTCAGGCTGGAATCTCAGCTTCTTGTCTTCAGATTCACAGCTGATCAGTGGGAGTGCTGGCTCAGAGTTTATACAAGGACACAAGATAGAAAATCTGCTCAGAAAGTCAATGTGGCCTCCACCATCAGCGGCGACCTCTCAGATAACGGGTGAACTGTCAGACTGATGTGGATCACAGCAGTGTGCCAAAGCCTCCGGCACTGAAATGAGATCATCCTAAGCATTACATCAGTGTCCAAATAAAACCTCCGACCTCAGCACTAAAACTGAATTACAGGCTTCTGTGGAGAATAGGATGTGCTATTGTGAAGCAGGAAGATAAACAGAAAAATGTTAAACTAACTCTACTTGTGTGGCGACAGAAATATGTGGCATTTGTCACTTTCATATTTCTTGTTTCAGGGGACAACGGCCTGGCACCCGTGCATATGACTATGGCGTTGGAAAACCAGCAACCAAACCTGACCGAGGCCCAACGGGACATTTGAGGAACAACAATGAGGCACCACCGTCCAAAACAGAATGCAATTTAATGTGAATCAACACGTTAGCCACTGGGTTATTGAACAAAAGGCTAAAATATGTTTTCTGCAGATAGTACCCCGCAGTGCTGCACCTTTTTTTTTTTTTTCATCCGAGGGTCTAATATGAGGATTCAGTGTTTGTCTGTACATAATGAAGCATGTTAAGCATTAACTACACAGTGAAATTTCCCAAAATCAAATGACGTGAACAAAGAGACGGGAATGGATAATTATATTTATCAATAGACTGAATTCATACTCAGATAGCAAAGTCAGATGTCTATCCAAACTGAGGCACAAAGGGAGACAGCGGGAATTATTAGTAGCACTGTACATGTGAAGAAATGAATAGGAAAACTGTATATCACAGGATGGTGAACTAACTCTTAAAATAATAAAACAACAACATAGCATGCAACAAAGCAAATAAATTAACGGTTAATACTCCAAAGCAAACTGCTGAATGTTAATAACTATTGAGAAGTTGTTGAAGTACTGATGTTTGATGTATTAGTTCATTTTGGGGAAATTGACAAAAAACCGTCCCATTTTACACGTTTAGTATGAAAATTCATTGTGTTGGCTGCATTTCACGTGACGGTGAGCAGGACATGTCGTGAGCTATGAGGCAGAAATAGCGGTGCTCAGCTTGGCCTGTTGCTCTCCAGGAAGTGATGTCACTGCTGTGTGGAAGTCTGCCGAGTGGTGCTGTGCGAATTCTTTTATCAGCTTGACCAAAGTGTTCTGAGCCTCTGCGGAGGAGAGACGGAGGAAGAGGTTAGGCTGACAGAGCGACACAGATGGATTACGAAAACAAAAGATCACAAGAGAATGATGACAGGTTTACAGAGGGCAAGCATTCGACCACTGAAGGGAAAACAGGCACAGTTTATCTTTGTCTCCTGTAGCTGGTGGTGCACATAAAGCTTAAAGGTAGAGTTACATTCGTTCTGTTACATCTGTCTTTAGTTCAACATGCAGGTTGGTCTAAGTCTGACAGCATGGTTCAGGTTTTAACCTTCATCGACGTTCTTGTTCCCCAGGACATGACTGGAACTCCCAACTATAGGCTTCATTTGGTTGACAATCTGGAAGGAATAAAAGAGAAGAAGTATATGAGCGAAGATCGATATTTATGCCAGAATCTGTGGACTGTTCTGAGACGTCGTTTTTTCCAAATGTTGAAGCATGTGACGTTTGTTGAAATTTAGTGTTTGATATTGTAACAAAGTATCTAACTTTGATCTGAAGAGCTCATGTTCAATCATATGTACAATATGATGACTAGTATATACTGTATATATAACGTCTAATAAATTAATAAATGACTCAAAGTTTGGCCTGATCATTATCATCATCAGTACATAACATATACAGAAATCAATTTTACCACATAAATATAATGTCATGTACAGGATGTTGTTTCTGTAAATAAGCAAAAGGGGGTTGATATTAGCAGGGGTAAAGTGGGTGTGTGTTGTACCAGAGCAGGAGTGTGTGTGTAGACCATCGCCAGACACTTGTACACCGTCTTGTTTTCCTCCATGTCTTCTTTAAGGGGAAGATGAGCCACTAGTGCAGGCACGACCTGTTACAGAGTGAACGTTACAACTGCACGTGATGCTCACAACAACAGTCCCACCTGTGGAATCTGTGGATTTACCTGCTCCAGTGGAACAGCTTCCACATTGCTCAGGATCATCCTACAAAGGGCAGCGCACAGGTTGTCAATCACCCTGAGGTCAGACTCTTTGGACAGCAAGTTGGAAAAGACAGAGAGCATCATGGGATAGTCTCTGGTGTGCATTTTGCTAAGGAACAGATGTGTGTTGCATTGAGGATATTGACACCACCTACGCTACACAAACAGATGTTGGAAGGATACGATACGATGATGGGCCCGGCTGCCTCGGCCAGACTTCCGAGTCCGAACACACTGTTGTTGCGAACCTCAGGGTCGCTGTCCCTCACTCCGGCTACCAGCACAGGAAGCAGCCGATTGGACAGACGGCCAGCCAATCCCCGGCCTCCTGAAACACTTACCAGGGCCTGAAGGATTTCCCCAATGGTGCCCACAGAGAAGGACCGGTCTGCTACTGTGCATGAGGATTTCTGTTAAGGGGAAGGAAAATGTATCAAAATTTAAAAAAAAAAAACTTGAATGCATCAAATCTCGGAAATATTCCATTTCCAATACTAACAGACAACATAACAAACTGAGGTCCTTTCATGTATTTCGTCTCCACCCTGTGCAGGTCGATCTGGGTCTGACAGCACTATGAGGACACAGTAACTGCAGAGTTGCACTGGTGAAATTACAGACCCAGAAAGCACGGCTGATGTAATGAGCTGCCGTTAAATGGCTGTTCGTGTCAGTTGGAACCAGACTCACAGCTTTGCTCATGATGAGAGGCAGCAGGTCGTTGAGGAAGGGCGCAAAGCTGTCTGCGGGGACAGAGGAGGCCACCAGGGGGATTCCCTCACCAGCAAACTCCAGAAGCATGGCATCATACTCTGCCTAGAACACACAAGGCGACAGCACACACAGCTCCACAGTGACACTCTGTGGCGTATGTTTATAGGCTTCTATGTTTAAAGAAAAGACTGCAAACCTGTTGTTCATCATCATCTGCATCGTCACCACCGTCCTGACAAGCGGTCTGAAATGATGAGGGGAAAGAAAACAAAAGGTTTACACCTACTACTTCCATAAACTGAATCCATGAACATTCCATTTATATGAAATTATTTTAGGTAACTATGCTTTAAGTGTCAGTTTGGCATTTATTTATTTATTTAAATTTCAAATACAGAAGATTATGACAACAATACACTTCAAATAGACAAATTCAGACATAGAGCAGTGGTAAAAAGTTTTTAGACACCCATTGCATTTGTGATATATCCTCCTGAGACCCAGCAATATATTTTTGTCCTCTGTAGGGTACAAAAGTTTCACAGTTTTATTTAAAAATGCTGTCCATTAAAAAGGACTTCCACTAAAAATAAAACAAAATTCTACAATTGCATCTTAAAGAACTGTTGCATTATGCAGTTTCCAATCAAGAGAACTGTTTAAAGTAAAAAAAAAAAAAAAAAAAAAAAAAAAAAAAGATTAAACTTACACATTCCTGGGTCCTGGGAAGATATTGCATAATGAATCATTCTGAAATCACTGAACTCTGCCAAGTATTGTTGAATTCTTTTAACCCAAATGCTCGCCTTCTGTACATGATCTGTTCCATCGAAGTCAAAGCTGGATGTTTCAGCAAGATAACGAAACACATCCCAGACGTGACAGGTTGAATATATCAAGAATCTAGTTTTGTGATTTTTTTTTCTTGTCAACACCAAAAAAAAGATTTAAATCCGTTTGTCTAATACCGCCACACCATTTGAAACAAAAAAGATTTTTCAGCAAATATTTCACGATAATATTTGAGACTGCGTAAAATTTTAAGGGTGTCCAAAAACCTTTTTCCACTACTGAAGCATAATATGTTATTTTACTCACCTTTTTCTTGAGCACGTCACGGATAGCATAACTGATTTCCTTGAGCCGTTCTGGGTTTTTGAAAACCTCCCCCTGGCAGGACTTCACTACACCATTCATTGTTTCGAGGATGCCCATCACAACGTGTCGCTCCAGTTCTGTCTTAATCGCTGCCAGGAAACATGGCATCACCACATCCAGCAGCTTGTGTAGGGCTGCATATTAAAAACAGAAAAGACAAAGTTGGAGATAACTTCACTGAACACGTTTTGTCTTAAAAGTCTTAAAACTGCTTTAGTTAGCTGGACTTTTATTATACTTCAGGTGATTCTTTAAAATATCAATTGACTCTCTTAATTAATAATGTTGATCTCAGTACAGAGGACACTGCTCATTCCAGTTTTCCCTAAAAAATATTTACAACATGAGGTTCCAGAGGAGACAAATATTACCCTGGTGGTTTGGCTCAGTGGGATTCTCCTTCCACACTTTGTGCTGAGTTTGACAAAACTGGCCCATGGCCCCAAACGCTGCCCTGCGGACGTCGTCATGGGGAAACTGGAGAAAAGAGGAGCGTGAGGAGGTTCTTTCTGGTTTATATTAGAAGAGAACGGGTATCTTTAATCAAATTCCAGGCTGTTTGTTACAAATTCTTATTAGTAAAGGTAATGTGCGTAAAGACATTTAGTAAGTGACACAAACACTTTGCGACACCATGCTGCACAACTATAGATCGCAAGGTGCCCTTCACAGCACATTAGGCAGACAGGGATCACAGGGCCCTGGAGCCCAACGGACTGACTTACATCTCTCATCTCGTACACCTGCTGGAAGCTCGACTCCAGGAAGGGCTGGAAGGCAGCACTGTAGAGAGAAACACAAGCTCAAACATGTACATAGAACTAATTTATTAGACATTTTATAAGCATATTTCTCAAAATAGACATGAAAGACATTAAACTATTTCTCCTTTCATCCAAAAAACAGCCAAAGATGTTGATTGTAATAGCACACACAATAATTAAATGACTAATATTTGTAAAAATAAATTAAAATTCCCTCAGACTGAAGGAAATATAGAAAAATCCAGTACAAGTACTTTTATTAGCAGATACTATGGAAACTCCTATTACCCAGTGTTAAAGGCAATTTCTCCCAGAGCATCACAGGCATCTTCTTTCTCATCTATGTAGGCGTTTTCCACACTGAACCTGAAACATGGACAGACGTGTTATCAGAGTCACAATGTTCCTCCAGTGATGGGAACAACGTCTGCATGTGTGTGCTGTGAGACTTTTACCCGGCAACATCGTGGATGTCAGTCTCAGAGTCATCTTCCAGGAAATCGCTGACATCTTTTTCTTCCTCGTGGTCATCATCGTCATCGTCGTCCAGGAGAACAAATGTCTTGTCCTCCTCAAGGTGTGCCTTTACAGAACCGAACAGAGTGATAAATGAAAAAAGAAATAATATTAATATAATGTTATAAAACTATTATTATTATTATTATAATTATTATTAATATCATTACGGGTTTACAATTCATACCGTGATGCCTTCGTTGGACTTCAGGGCGAGCATCATGACTGTTGTTATGGCAACCAGGTGGGGTGTCAGGCACTCAGGACTGACTGTAGATACAGAGGAGTACAGACTATACCTGATGGAAGGAACCAAATAGAGATATTATAGAAATACAAAAATACCTGCATAGTTTTATGTTTGTCTTTACAATATTCCAGGACAACTAGAACTACAAATAAAACAACAGCTGTATTGGGGTAAACGCACAAAGGAACAAAGACAGATTTAGTTACAATATTAGTATTGATCTGCAAATCTTAAAGTGAGCTGTGAAGCTGCAGTTGAGCAACCAATTGGACAATCCTCACCCTAGCAGCTAATATTAGCTGAAAAAACAAAAGCCCTCAGTAGACCACCTGTTCCTTTTGGGGATTAAATTGAGATTCTGGATTAATTCATTGATGGAATGTTCTGGTCTAGTCCAAACACAACTGTAACATAAGACATATACCACAACACTGATGCCACTGGCTATACATCAAAAAAAAAAAAGCAGATGAGGAATTCTGTTTTGAGCTACTTCAAAAACATGGTGGTGATCTTCCTAAATCCCAAAAACTGAGCCGAGTGTTTTTCAGCTTTTAAACTGATAATGTTTGACCGATCCACTGAGTAGACAAAAATAGCTTTCACACAATATCACACAAAGTCACATACGTGCAGCGCCTAAGGTCAGGGTCATCAATAGTGTCGGTGAGGTTGAGGCCCAGCTGAACACACTCTGCAGCGAGGGGACTGAAGACATCTTTGCCGATTGTCCGAGCAAGCACAGACAGAGTATCTAACATAACAAAACAAAAATTAACAATCAATCTGTGTTTGCTCAGGCTCACAAACAACAAAAAAATACAACGACATTAGATTTACCTACCTAGGGACTGAGTTTGCAGAGACCTCATTTCCTCTGTGGTGGTGGTCAGGAAACCCTTCAAACTTTCAATAACTGGAGGGAAGTAAGGAACCAGCAGCTCCTTTGCAGCATTGGCTGAAAATACAGTGAAAAACAAAAGAACCAGAATCAGCCAGGTGTCCACACTAATGAATACAAAGCGATGGCTTCAGAGATGGGTGTTCACACTTAAAAGTCTGTAATGTGAGATGTACAGGTTACCTGGATATGATGATGACAAATAAATAAATAAATAAAATCCTGAAAACAAATGTCTGATTGTTCCCTACCTATGGCACCTATAGCAGACACAGCCAACTCTTTTATCTTGAGGTTGTCTGCGTTGTTGAGGGCAGACAACATAGTTTCCATCAAAGTGGGCAGATAGGGCTCAATGTCTGTGCCTGTTAAGAAAGAAAAGAGAGGAAAATTAGTTCAAATTAAACACTGTGCTGTCTTTGGAACAAAATCTGTAAATACAAATGAAGTATGAATGATGTAATGTACTTTTAACTAATTATAAGATAGCTGACAAGCATGAATTCATCCACAGCTTACCTAGATTCTCCATGAAGTTCTCCAGGGCATAAAAGGCCTTGGTGACATGACCGACTTTGGCCTGGTTTAATGATGACAGGTATCCCAGCAGGAGAGGCATCAGCTCTGAACAGTACTTACTGATATCAGGCTGGGCAGCAAAATAGAACAAGGGTAAATGACTGAGCATTTTAATAGCCCTTCATTAAAAGTGTCCATCAATGTCTAAAGAAGTATGCACTACACTGTCAAAGGGAACACGTTTAATCTAAGAAAAACACCACATTCACCTGTAAATGTTCAGAGAACTGTCCGAGAGCGAAAAGCCCAGCGCTTCGCACCACCTGGTTATTGTCAGAAAGACTCTGGCACACGGTTTGTAGAACTGATGACAGCATACTAATGCAAAAAAAATAAAATACAGAAATGCAAGTTAAAGATACTGATTTAGAATACTCTAGGAGTTTGTGGGTAATTGTGGTCTCAAAAGAATTAATTAAAAAAAAATATATATATATATTTTTTTGTCAGCTGGACGTACTTGGTGCGTATGTGATCAGCACACCCTTCAGCCAACACAGCAAGGCACATGAGACCCCCTTTCCTCTGATAGGGGTCTCCACTGGTGAGGCAGGCCTGAGTGAGAGGCATCTGATACACAAGACACAACATAACACTGTCACCAAGCAAGTACTGACTTACTGCTATCACTCAAATGTTTAAGTTTGCATTTCTAAATAATTTTTTTTTAATTCCTGAATTTAATCACTTACTGCTGCATGTTAGAAATTTCTCAAGACCAAAACATAGACTGAAACAGATCTGCTTACCATAAAGAGTTATTGCTCAGTTTAATTATACTGATGACTCACCAGTTGCTGGAACAGTTTCTCTGGAGGCATATGAAGCGCCATAGTGTCAATGATCTGAAAAGACACAGTAAATTAAAGTTAATCCAGTCTGTTTTATGACTTCATATTGCATTCTAAGGTTTGTTCTGAATAAGTGACTAACTTTGAAAAATGGAATATAATGTATGAATAGCACAACACATGGCATACCTGAGCAGCACAGTGTTTGGGATTGTCATTGGCTGGCTCTCCTCCGTCATCATCCTCCTCATCCTCTGGGTCTTCCTCACCAGGTGGAGGTGCTGCACTCAGCACTGGGAAAATGGACTGCAGGATGGGGTTCAACAGCTTCTGCTTCAGTACCGTCTGTAGAAGAGAAACTATTCATTTTAGTTCTTATTATTTTCTCATCTCTCCAATTTTTTTTTAGCCAATGATGACTTGTACTTCATCTGTACTACAACAGACTGTGTATGTCACAATAATATTTAGACAAATTAGGTTTGAATGTTGAATTTTTTATGTGACCATAAAATTTAGACAGAGGAACCACTACCCAGTATCAGCTTAGGAAAACAGCATATCGTTCTCTTTATGACAAAATATATGAAAAAAATAGGAAATATAAAAAATGCTCTCATAAATCAGTGAATAAGGGACATTTTACCTTGCTCTTTAATTTTATGAGGAAGGCGATGCAAGAGAGAGCTTTAACTCGCAGAGAGTTATCCAGTGTGGTGTCACTGCCCACCTGACAGAACACACACATTAAAATCAGTTTACACATTTAGCAGCTCAGTTAGCAAATGGAATAACTGAAACTTGGATGAACACAAAGAAATACAGATCCTCAGCTCCCACCTGCAAACAGAAGCTGACAATATCAGCCACATGGGGAACGATGATAGAAACTTCACTCTCCATGAGCTCATTAAACACCTCCATGGCTTCACTGGCTTGGTCCTGTGCGAACACACTCAATATTAACGTACATTTTTTTCTCCAATCATTTACATTTAAAAACGACAGATGCATCAATAGTACATATAAATATTTAAAAGGTTAGACTTTACCTCATTTGCCTTGATGAGGTGTTTCAGAGCAACAATCAGACTCGGGATGATTGAGCGCATCTGGTTCTACATTTAAAAAAAAAAAAAGCATGAAATTGCATTAAAAAGTTTGATTAAATCTTGTAAACATTAGAATAATTTGTACCTGTTCAATATGTACTGCTTAATTTGTATTAATTGTATTATCACATAAATTGATCCCTATAGCTTAACGAGTGAAAATAAGTATGACTATATTGTACCATGAGTGAGGTTGAAAACTTCACTAAGTAGGTTGACTTTTGTGGTGGTTCATCATTTTTTTCAGCACCAGAGAGGGCCTGATTAACTTAGACTGGGAGCAGTTAAAGATAGAAAGCTAGTGTCCAATTGGTACCAAGTGAACAATAAGAAACACAGCTGTATGCTCAGGCAGATGGTAATACATCCTCACCATCTCCTCTGTGCCGCTGTATGCCGTTATGGCTGTGAGTGTGAGAATACTGTAGTACAAGGCTGTAGGGTTGTTGACATCCTGCAGCACAGTTGCCAGCAGCTGCAGCAGCTGGCGATAGTGAGGCTTGAAAGATTCAGGGTTTGATTCCACCACCTTATTCAGCAGCAGCAGGCCCACCTGGGAGGGGAGAGGAACATTAAAAATCAAAAACTATTAAGAACTGGAACATAAAAATGAAAGTAAATTAAAACTCTACAAAAATTCAATTTACAAAATGACCAAAGCCCTATTTTATGTCAATCAGTAGTACAGGCAATATCTGAATGGTTTGCTAAAATTCTTAATTAATAATGATGGTATAATCAATTTTTTTAATTGTGTAATATTTTGTGATTTTAAAAAATTGTTAAAAAGCACTTCATGCAAATATGATGTCTATAAATGATCTTTTCAGTGGCTGTGAAATGAGTCTTGTACCTGTCTGTCATTAGGATTGCTGCTCTTGGTAGACTCGTTCAGCAGCTGCAGCAGTGCAGGCCAATGGTCTGGTGTCTCATGTTTAACCATCACAGCACAGAGTTGGGAGAGTGAATGCTGCACTGTGTGCCTGGAATATACACACGTATAACTGAGTCCATGTTCAGACTTTTGCAGGTTATATTTGAAATACAAACTTAGTTTTTTGACATTACATCTGTCACAATGAATAAAAAACGAATTCTGATGATCTTAGAAATGAATAAAAAGCTTACTCGGTTTCCTGCATGAAGGCCTGCAACACCACTGCCTTGAGGCTGTATTAACAAATGCACAATGACACAATGAGCAAGTAATTTTCAGTTCCTAGATTTCAGTTCTGACAGCAAAATGGAGTGCTGTGATGGTGTGAAATTTAACATGGATAAAAATTAAGCAGACCTCTCTCTGTCATTGGGTATAATCTTCTTCCAGTGCTTCTTCACTCTCATTCTCAGCATCACTGCGGCTGACTGACGGATCTGTAAGGTCAAGTAAAGTTTGCAGGGATGACAGGAAAGCCAATAAAATCCCCTCTCACTATCACACATACAGTAAATGTACAGGCATTAGCTTTCTCTTTCAATCTCACACAATACCTGTGGATTTTGGGAACCACTCATGACAGCACATAGGGCTGGGATAATGGCAGGGTCTTTGAAAGCCTGTTTAAGCTGGGCTGTGGCCTGAAAGAGGACAAAGGACATTTCATGAAGTTAGTTTATCATCAGCAAAAAGGCACCATCTTCATCCAGCTAGTAGACAGACCTTTTATGGTGAATATTCTGTCAATTTTCTTGTGACTGATGATAAATAATAGTAATAAGGACAGCTCTTGGCCTTAGCTAGGTTAGCTAACTGAACTCAATTACTGTTAACTGTCATCCGTCTAACTGTCAAACAACGTTTACATTAACGAATTAAAAGTTTTTAAGAATGTTACCTGCTGAATAACGGCATTGTCCGGCTGTGTCAGCTGGGAAAGAATCTGTTCAAGTTCCTCTGTCATCTTGACACGTCAAAGCTTCCAGTCACACCAGTTTTAACCGTTAATATTTCCAATAAATCAAAGTTTGTTAACGGGCTTGTCCTTTAGCAGTGTGGATCCAAGCGTCCAACTACAACTAATGTAAACAAGGCTATCCTACGTAGGTTTACTCGCTAGCTTCCCACTTTGAATATCTACTTGAAAAAAGTCGGTTAAATGAGAAGTTTTTCCGCTGGTGAGGAGACTCTGACAGATCCGAGTGGACAAACCCGGTTTGGGTCGTTACCGTCTCAGATGCCTGCACGCGGGACACTACCCGGCCAGCAGTTCCATGTGAGTTCAGTTAAAGGGACCGTGACCTCAGGCTGATGGAAACACACAGCGCCCCCAAGAGGAATGGAGGACATGGTGCAGCGTTACTGCTTGATTACTACACTGGCTTTATTTTCAATTATTTATTTTTTTAAATTTGGAATATACCC
>JAPSES010000115.1:13116503-13132848 GCA_029822895.1 Maxillicosta whitleyi
TGTATTATACTTCATATTAATAAAATAAAGTAAAAAATAATATACTGTACTTATTGTACGTACAGTATACAGTACATATGTACAGTAATGGTGGACGAAATTTAGGCGTCGTACAGTAATAGTGGACGAGACTCCGGTGTTGTAAAGTCGAAATAAGGTAAGTCCAGTACGTTGTAACTACCTGTACTTTGAGATATAATTGCCTTAGATAAGAATGAGAGGCAAAAAGAAAAGAAAAAAATATTTATACTGTATATGAAATCCTGTTCATCACAGGTGTTTGAAAGCATCATTCAGGTAAATTACAGTACATTACACCAGTGACTGTAACATTCACACGGCTTCAACTTGTGTGTATGGCATTATCAGATTTCTAATTTGTCCTGTCACTCTGCTAAGGGTCAGTGCTGCTCAGGAAACATGTCCACTCAGTTTTCAATCACAACAATAGCAGCCCCTCATTCTCTGCCGACAACAAATGTACGTGTGTGTTTCTGTGTATCTGGGAATAATACTCACCCGTGGCAAGAGTGAGGAACTGTGCCCCGACTCCCAGCACGGCACACAGCAGGCTTTTGTAGGGGGGAAACCTGAACACATCAGTGTGTATGATCTTCCAGCCGTTGTCTCCCTGGTCCAAATCATCACATCCGCCCTCCTCCTCCACGTTGTACCTATACAGTAGATGAGGAAAAAGTGCTTTCCTTCAGGATGTTACCATTTCCCTCATATAGAAGATCTACTGGGCTCCACATTAAATTCTTTGAATGTGATGGATGCTGGCACAAATAAAAACTACAAGTAAAGCTGTCAGCGCTTACAATTTAGTGTGTAATACTTCTTAATGCTGTTGCCAGACTGAATGATATGGACTGACAGCTTCATTTATAGTTTTTTTATATCGTGTACCCAAAAGGCAAACAGAAAAGTGTTCCTCTCTAGAATTACTCAGCAATACCGCTGCAGGGAACTCGTCTGCAAGTTTATAAAACATTATGAATTAATCACTGGAGCTATTTTACTGACTGACCTGGCAAAGTCATTCTTAAGAACCCGCATCAAGATGATGATGACGAAGCCTAGCAGCAGCACCACCAGCACCAGTGAGTTAATGATGGACAGCCAGTGGATCTCCAGTGTTTTGGGGAAGAAGGAGTAGTCACGGAGACGCTCAGCTCTGCGTGCATGAGCCAAAGGAGACTCGAACCAACGCACGCTGTAGGTATGGGTAACTGTGAGGCTGCCTCCGCCCACCCCTACTCCACCCACCGCAGCGCCGGCCCCCTCCTCTAAGGGAACAGGTTTGACGTCTTTTACCGAGACATTTGCGAAGATCACGCTGTCGCCGTTGTACTCTATGTTAAAATCAAGGTGAGTCCACAAACCAACCTGATGGAGACAACAAAAAGAAAAAAAGATCAAAAAGAGAATGAGAGATGAGAAAATCATGCGATTTAAAATGTGGTTTTAGCAAAAGAGGAAGTCAGCATTATGACAGAAGCTGTAACAAACACACAGCTGCCTTTTTTTTTGTGTCACCTACTGCACAAATCCTGCAATGATCAAATTAAAGAAAGCTTTACCTTGTGGCTGTGAGGCAGGAAGCCGCTCTCCTCTATGTAACCCACAAATCCCCATATTGGGATATCATCGAGGACAAATTCAAAGTAGTACAGCTCCTCAATGGCCTCACGAAGCTGGTCCACCTGACACAGATAGAACATATTCAGGATGACATCTGGTGAGCATTAAAATCAGGGCTATCATCTCCAGTTCAACCAGAATTTTAATGATTTGTTGAAAAGGATGAAAGGCGTAGCTTTACTTATCACTGATCAAATGTCAGTTTCTTAGATGTTGCATCAGATTCTCTTACTGATACACAACAGTCTTAAGTTGCTGCTTTTTTTTTTTTTGCTTTCATTTTGCTCAGCATCACTCAATCAACAATACAACTAAACAAAAGAGAGTGTTCATTTTCGCTGTGTGTAGTTGCATCACCCTGAATTCAGCCTTTTGTGATTAGATAATTATAGAGGCTGATCCTGTGATTACAAGTCAAATATGATTAATTGTGCAGCTTTAATAAGAGACTAAATAATAACCTGTTTTGAGGCAAACCACACCCACGTTTTTTGGTCCTGTATGAAAATTACAACTTTTTGGAAAAAAATATGACAGATTTTGGGTTTTAATTTACAGCAACCCACTTTTTCACTATTGTTAAGAGATCTCCCTGATGATTTCGATACCTTTGAAAAATCTCTTTGAAAGAAAACTCATAAATGGCTTCAAGTTGATCCACCAGTGCTGGAGGAGTGGTTGAAAGTTGTTGATGTAATTCACAAAATGGAGAGATTAACATTTACACTGGGACTGCAAGCTGAACTTTCCACAATAAAATGGGACAAATGGATTAGTTTCTTTAAATATAATTAATGTGCGGTTTGTCTCATAGTCCTGTGAAATTCTATATAAACTGCTGCTCTGAAAATTTTATTAATTAGGTAATTTGATTGCTATTTCATAACTGTAACCTAAATTATAGATTGTGATGATTATCTGTTTACTATTGTTGTTAGTTGTGTTCTGTAAGACAAAATGAAAAAAAATATACCTGTTTCTCTGAGAGAGTGAGCTGACAAAGAGTTCTTTTCTCCACATTTTCTCTGAACTGGATGTGATATAACGATTCTGCCATCCTGTCACCATCCAAAACCTCTCCCAGACTCAGTGACTTATGGTGCACCTGAGGAAGTGAGAAAACAAGGTGGTGGAGAAACACAAACCATTCGTTTGCAATAATTCTCCTGATGTCACAGCAGGATATCCTCCTAGAAGTTTGCAGTAATGTAAGCACAAATAGAGCTGATTATAAAGACATGTTATCAGTGCTTGCTGCTGTAATATAAACAGAGCTATTTAAACACTATGTAAGGGTGGGTAATAGGTTAGTTCTATTGTAAAAGACAATTAGTCCTTCAAACTCTTTCAAGTCACAAATTGAACCTTAAATGTAAGAACACTTATCATGACAGCTATGATTCCGCAACAATTCCTTATTTCATGGACCTCTACCGTCTCAAATGAGAGCATTTAAAAGCACTCATTCAGAAGCAACATGACTATTCCGGTGTCATCCATAAAAAATGTCTACATTCAGTATGACTAAATACTCTCGAGCTCCCCTGTGTATGCACAGTGAGCCAGAACAAATACTGACCTTCTCGGGCCTGCAAACAGGCAGGGTGTAGTAGTGATATGTCTCCTGGGGGTTATGATAAGGGCCCACTTTGTTGACATAGAGAGTGACGTTGTCCCCCTGCTTGTAGCCCACTGCCCAGCCTGAGAAAAAGCACAGGATCAAGACGCAGTGCAGACCCATCGTCCTCTGGCAGCCACCTGGCAGGTGTCCTATTCCACGCTGCATAACCCCTGTTGCAAAGACAGACAGTTCATCAGTGCATGTGGAGCAGGTTTTTTTCATTAAACTGTCTTCATACGGTGACAAATAGAGCCCATGTCCAAACCACTGAAGCCGCATATGTGTGGATTTTGATGTTGAGATGTATGAATGTGGAACTTTATGCAGCATTATTCCTCTAATGCAGAACACCAGGAAATTGGGTGACAATCATACAGAGCTGTGAGACACTGTGTAACCACTTTGAATAACAATGTTCTTCATCAGAGTACAGGCTTTGTTTGAGCTTGGACATAAATGAGTTCTGTCAGTCTCCGCTTGTTATGAGTTTGAGATAAGGTTGTTCAAAGATGCTGCTTCGGGCATCTGATTTAGACTTTACTGCACAGTTATTTGTATTATCAATGTAAAAATTTTATTAAAAACATATATCATGTGTACACAAAATCTGCAAGTTAATATGTATCCCTCTGCTCGCTGATGAAATGACACAGTTATAATAATGTACTATGGTTTCTATTTTACCTCTTCGAAAGCAACAAATGAATAAGCTGTCAAATTGTGGTTTCACAGTTTTACAGACTAGTGATTTGGTAAAAAAAAAAAAATCTCATCATACAATTCTTCAACTGTGGTGCAGACACCTCTACTGTTGCAAACAGCAGCACAAATCTGACCACAGCTCTTTTCCATATAGAAAAGAGGCTGATTGGGGAACAGCATTTCCTCTTACATGTCACATTTAAAGTTTGCAGTTCTGTTCATTCAGCCTAATAGAATGTTACATTCTTTAATGCATCTTCTTGCTGCTAAGTGTTGTTGAAACAATGACATACACATAAACATGGATGACAAATTAAAGGGGAAAAAAATTATACTGTGTCATAAGTACTGTGCTGTGCCTTGAGAACAGCTTCAGTGCACCTTGGTTGTAATTTTACATATTTGTGAACTCCAGAGGAGAGGTGACAACCATTCTTCCAAAACACATTTCTATTATTTTTGGTTTGATGATAGCAGCAGAGAGTCAAAAATCCACTACAGCTATTCAAAGTGAATGATGCATTTTTCTTGTGAATAGAATGGGTTTTTTTTTGTTTGTTTGTTTTTACTTTAATTAAACTATTCCCTGATAAATCATGCTCTTTGGATGAATAAACTGTCATCCTGGAAGAGATCTCACATATCAGGTTTTTTCCAATAACTTCAGAAAGCCTGGCAACAACAACAAAAAAAAGACTATAATTGTCGATTCATCTGTTGATTATTTGGTGATGAACTGATTTTTGTTTGTTCTATATAATCCCAGAAATTATGAATTACATCTATATCAGTGAGTCTTAAAGCCAAAAATTGTAATTTGGTTTAAAGGCCATATATTATAGTGCTGTTGAGAAAACATGCGAATTTGATGATATGAATAAAAATCTATGGCGTATAAACATTTGAATACTTGACTACCTGACTTAACTACCTTACCATAGCAGACTATCTGGTTTAATTTCACTCACTGATCTTAGCTATAATAACAGCAGAGACAGACACTTAGACTACATCGCAATGTTTGGTTGATTGTGTCTAAATGTCAGAAAAGCAGAGTATAACCCACCTGTCTGGTAGTTATTGCTTCTAATGAAGAACCTCATGTAAATAATCTACACAAACACTGTTGAAATCCAAAAAATACACATTGCATTTTTATTTCTAAGCCCTGGCAGTACATTAAGAAGCCGGAACATGTGCCATACCAATTTCACTGCTGTGCTACTTTAATCCCGATGCTGCAGATCCAATAAAACCTATCTGTCCTCCGGATTCCACGGGCTCCAGGCCCCGACTGTCTCCTCTTGACTCCGGTATGCGCCGATACTGGAGCTCAGTGTTAAGATTTACAGCTAAACATTATGGAAATGTTTGACGCGACGTTCCATCGTGTTGTGTATCCATTACGTGCATATCCAAATACAAAGAGTACTTTTATTGACATAGGAGTCGGTTAGAAGACGGGGTCCGACTCCACGTCACCTTAAAAAATAAAAATAACGTCGACTCTGTTGAGTTTTCCGGAGTGGGCGGAGAAATTAAAACACACCTCCCGTCACGGTACCGGGTAAATGGCAGCTGGAAATACTTGTCTCTTAGGATCAATTTCGAGAAAGCGGCGTTTATATCCGTGGATTAATCCTTCTTAGAATCAACATCTGTGCGGTGCGAATCCGTACCTGGAATTATTTTTGCTCTATTGACCGGATTTCCTTCAACCGGATTGAGCCAATGAAATGTCCTCGCGGTGCTTCCTTGTTATGACTCAGACCTGATTAGCCAAACCCGCACTATCGATGCGCTCTTTCTCCGCTTCCTTGACATGGATCGAGCGATAAGATCTACACGTAATGTCTGATTTTTAATTTCCCGCGAAACGCAGACACACATAATACCTTGCTAGTGCACCAACTAACTCCAACACACCACGTAACTGGTAAGATTTTTATCTCGAATACAACCGTTAATTTAACAAATCTATCAGGATGTTCGCATATAGTGTCCACTAGTGACACTTGCGCTGTGAAGGGGAGTAATTTTGTTGCTGCGTTTTAAAGTAACCACAAGTTTAGCTTTTTGCGGCAAACTTAGCTAGGTCATTCGTCTGCCTTATGGAAACTGCCCCATGTGACTGTTTATGTATTTGTACTTTTATCGATATTATGTATTTGTATTTTGTATTGATTGCTTTTATTTATGTACAGCGTCTTTGCGTCCTGTGAAAAGCGCTTTAGAAATAAAATGTATTATTATTATTATCTTTTCATAACTGTTTTTTCACCGAGAGCTACAGAGCTTTACTGAACTATCCTTTTATCGAACACATTAATGTTTAGGTGCAGAAACAAATGCTATTTTACAGTATATTAATCCAGTGAAAGGAAAATAAGTGCTGAAATGTTGTGTCTCCACCGCGTTGGCTGTTATTTTTTTTTCTCCTACTTTAAGTGTCAATTATTTTAATGACATGTTAGATTTATTTCCAGTGAGTAAGTTCAACAATGGTAAAATCAACAACCTATATGCATTTTACTTAGTGCAATGCAGAAAATGGTCTGAACGTAAATACTGATTTTGTTAAATAACATCATTGTAGCCCAATGAATAAAAAGGAAAGGAACAACCCGATCTGTCTTTAAGGTGATTCCCTTAAACAAAAGTTCAACTTCGATCACAATAGGTTTTGAATGTTTTTAAACTTAAATCTGCACAATGTTATTTTTCTTCTGTCTTTATAGTAATTCTATAAATATGTTTATTTGGTTGATGTTATTTAACCAACAACAATGCATGTTAACATAGTTATTATTTCATTACTATATTCAGAACAGACACAGGTTGTAGATTTTGACATTCCTGTCAGACATGAGCGAGACAAAAATTAATTGGTAGATGATGATGATGATGATGATGAAGGAAGAAAGTACATCCTGAAGTAATACCTCACATTTTTTCACATTAATAACGCTGTATTTTAGCTAAAATATGGCTTTAACATTAGATGAAGCCAACAACTTTGGCTTTGTGGCATAAGTCCCTATTGTGGCAGAAGTATTTAATGACCAAGGTGATTCATGCTGATGCATCCTCAATGGGAAGTGTTATGTGTCATAGTTATATTTTGCAGCAGTTTAACAAACCATATTTTGCTGTATTTCAGATATTGGAGATTTCGTTGTAACCATGGGAATACACGGACTCGCTAAACTGATTGCTGACCATGCGCCTGGTGCCATTAAAGAACAAGACATCAAAAATTATTTTGGTAACGACTACATTTCTTTTCACTTGCAATATGTCAATGGTTGGAAGATATATTTGATATTAATGTGTTTTTGCACATACTGATTTATTACATGTTTTGAACTTCATAGGCAGGAAAATAGCTATAGATGCCTCTATGTGCATCTACCAGTTCCTGATTGCTGTGAGACAGGATGGAAATGTTCTACAGAATGAAGATGGAGAGACAACAAGGTGTGATGCCTGCTTTTACTTTTCACATAGTTCTCACAGTTGTTGGCACATTGCTCCTGGAGTAATTGTTTTGTTATATGTAATCACCTTTGTTATTCTCTTACTTCTGATACTTACACATTAAAACAGTATAACGCAATGGCAACTTCACCATCCCAAACCAGTTGAATTTTATGGACCATGCACACTTGCCTCTAATAGCTCAATATTAATTGGCTCCATATTGGGATTGTCAACATAAAGACAGCATCTTTGTGGCAGCAGTGATGTTTGTTGGGAGAAAACACATTTTGTAGAATGGATGCAATGTATTGAGTTCAGGCACAGTGCTGTAATATACTTTGCAACCTGTCTCTTTCTTGCAGCCACCTAATGGGAATGTTCTATAGGACGATCCGCATGCTGGAACATGGTATCAAACCTGTGTACGTGTTTGATGGCAAACCCCCACAGCTCAAGTCAGCAGAGGTAAGTATGATGGGGTCTGATTGCCACTGGAAGTAATGCTACTGTTTGATGAAACAGCCGTTCTAGTCTTTATAGTTGTTTAAATGTTTGGTCTCCTATGTGGAATAGAAATAATAGGTTTTTGCTGTATAACTTGTATTCTCTGTTTCTTAACGGCTCCTCTTAATCTGTCATCTTTTTCTTCTCAGCTGGAGAAGAGAGGGGAGAGGAGGGCAGAAGCGGAGAAACTGCTTGCTCAAGCCCAGGAAGCAGGTACAGTTAAAGCTTTTTACTCTTTGTATAAACAGTAAATGGTGCCAGTCCCTGGCTTTGCTGATACGAGTGAGTGAATGAATGAATTTCTGTTAGACCTGAAATCTAGCTGTGCATTCAAACCAGTTTGAACTGAATATATTGAAAGATGCAAAAATAATATTGTGTTTGTTTGTATGTGAAGGATTGTAAACACATTTTATTTTGGTTGAATGTTTCAGGAGAACAGGAGAACATTGACAAATTTACCAAACGTCTGGTTAAAGTCACCAAGCAGCACAATGATGAGTGCAAGAACCTCCTGACCCTGATGGGAGTGCCCTACATTGAGGTTCGAAGAAGATTTACTGTATTGTCCCTGCTGAGTTCAGTTTTCTGAATATTTGGGGACCTATTAACAATGTGGCAGTGTGGACCAAAGGGCTAATTTTCAGCTGTATTTTATCCTATTTATTTTATCCTATCCTATTTATAAGTTAGCACAGAGAAAGCAGACAGAATATATTAAAATCCTAGTGGAATGACACAGGCAGCAAATTAATTAATGTAAAACAGTGTACAATAGACAAAGTTTATCAAAGGAATCAGGCAGGCAATAAAGAAAAAAAGATCTAACACACTCTTTCACAAAATTTTGATGAATCAGACATATACCATGCAAAGAGAAGCTAAAGAGTTGCTAAAAATACTACTCAGCATTGACACAAGAAGTCAATGGATAGTAAACACTAATTTACATGACAGAAGAGACATAGGAAGGAAGACACAACTGTGAGTGTGAACCTTTTCTACGTGACCATAAAGATCCAATAAGTGGGAGTAATCAGATGTGTTTACATACACTTAAGAAATTAAAATGTTAGAAAATAGAAGTGACATAAAATAAAAGGAAGTTTGAGCTTACCATCACTAAATACATGCTTCCAAAGACATCCAATAATGGACAGAAGTGTCTAAACTGTTTTATTTGTTATTATCACATCTTTTAAGTGCATGTAATCATGTGAGATATGATTATTACAATTATCTGATTACTCCCAGTAATCGGATTATTGTGGTTATGTAAACAGTTTCAGTGACAGAAAGCAGACAAAGGAAGCATTAAAAGATTATCAGTCTGACTACCTTTTAACTAAGTTAATTTTATGTATGTTTTGTATGATTATTAGAAGTGTATTTCCTAACCGGAAAACACTCATTAAGGACATCTGCCAAAGGATGCTTTCCTCTTTGAGAGATTAATGTTTTTGCTTTTTTTTTTTTTTTTTGTAAGATAAAAAGCATTCAATCTGTGTGATAACTTTTGTTGTAATGGGGCTGCTCAGTATGAATAATGCAGTGAAATGTAACTGGATGTGTATGTGTTGTAGGCTCCCTGTGAAGCTGAGGCCAGCTGTGCCGCTCTGGTTAAAGCAGGGAAGGTTTTTGCCACAGCAACCGAGGATATGGACGGACTGACCTTTGGGACCAACGTCTTGCTCAGACACCTCACAGCCAGTGAAGCAAAGTAATGATCAATCTGTATCTTGTCTGGTAACAGCTTCTGTAGTCGTCATGTTTAGGGTAATAATTACGATGGATTAGATTCATATAGTGCTTTTCTATTTTGCATTCATTATAGTTAGGGTGAAAAATACTTACATTAGATCCATCATTCATTCTCACATTCACACACTGGTTGTGGTAAGATACATCTTTAGCCACAGCTGCCCTGGGGTGGACGGACAGAAGCTGCTCCATCGACCCCTCTGACCACCACCAAACATTCATACGTGGTGTGTGCTCCATACTTGATGTCATCTGATATTTGCTCGCTGTATTGGTTCAGATGCAAGGTGTAACCAACACCACAGCTCATGTTTCGTGGATAACTTTCACATTCACACAGCCAGAGGAGCTTTTGTAAACGAATAAAATGGCTTCTGCTGACGTGCATGTCTGAACGCACTATCCAGTTTACTTCATAAACTAGATGGAACTGCATTTTCTGTAGCATGATTTAAAAAAAAATAAATGCAGATAAATTTACTATTAAAAAAGATGCTGTTTTGGTTTGTTTGGTTTATTTTTTGTTAATCATTGATTGTCAAACTCTACTTTTTCTCCGAAGTGGTTTCAGTCTCTACCTGTTGATAATACTCTTCAGAATCTCATTTGCGCTGATGCCAGGCTACAATGAACTATCGTGGCTGTAGCAGTGGTTATGTTAGGTTTTGTGTGGCTGGTGCTATGACAATGTCCTGCAACTTTTCATGCTATCTTGCCTGTAACTGTAACTTTAATCTGTTCTTCCTTCTCTGTAATCTCATATTGAACCTTGAAGCAGATATTATTTGTTCCACCAAAGAGAACTATACGTTTTGTCCTACAGTGAGTAATTTGACTCGGATAATTGACTTGGAAGAGAGAATTATACGTCTAGTATTGTAAATTATCACCATATTCATGACATTTAAGAGCAATATATGCCTTATTAATACACCACGTATGTCATCTTTTTTTTTTTTTTTAAGGAAACTTCCTATCCAAGAGTTCCACTTTAGTCGCATGCTGCAAGACATTGGCCTGACCAACGAACAGGTAAAAGTTTTTGTTATTGTGTGGACTTGTAATGAGAATATATGTATACACGAGAGAATTAGTGGTTGTGAAACTGAATCCCTAATACAAACATCCATGCTCCTAAGACACAGTGTACATATTTATTTGTATCCCCTGAATATGATGTCAAGGCTCACTCTTAACAGATAACCGCTTTTGTTGAGATTGTTGTGAAATAAAAACATGATCTTTACAGAATGCTGCACATGAGCTATTGCGTCCTTTCAGATTCTACACTTATAAAGGATTGGATTTGGCATTTTCAGTGAATATTCAATTTTCAATTTTATTTATATAGCTCAATATCACAATGACAATCACCTCAAAGGGCTTTCCAGGAATGTAATAAGGTCAGCAAAGAACACACAGCCAACAGAACACACACAACATGGACACAATCAAACAATGACTGAACATTTCCTAGCACATCCCCTGTCCTTAGACCCCCCCCCTTCTCGGTGTGGAAAAACTCCCAAAAAACCCGTCTGTGGGAAAACGGAAGAAACCTCAGGGAGAACCACATGAAGGAGAGATCCATGCTGTATCGCAACATGAGCCTCCTGAAGTAAAGTCCGTAGTTCTTGACCCAGAAATAGGCTGAATGGATGTGCAGAGAAACAAAAATACAACAAATCACAGGTGTTGATTCACACAGTTGTAGTGATTTGTAATAGTATTACAGAAATTGCAGATAAGTTGGTAAGTTTGTGATCACAGACCACCTCCACAATTATTACAAATCATATAAAGAAACAGGTAATATATCAATAGGATTTCAACCACTTCATGTGCAGTAAGAAAAGAGCAATGTTTGAACAAGGTGCAGTAGAAGCAACATTTTAATCTGATCTTTTCCCGCTAGTTCATAGACCTGTGTATTCTTCTGGGCTGTGACTACTGTGGCACCATCAAGGGAATCGGCCCCAAGAGAGCCATCGACCTGATCCGACAGCACGGCAACATTGAAGAGATCCTAGAAAATATTGACTCCAGCGTACGTCCATTATGCCACATTACTGGACTCGAGTTCAGCAGAGTGCTTGGCCTTTTTAATTATGTTTGATTTTTTTTTTTTTTTTTTCTCTCCATGTAGAAGCACCCTACTCCTGAGGACTGGCTTTACAAAGAGGCCAGAGGTTTGTTTACAAGCCCAGATGTGGTGGATTGTTCCAATGTGGACCTGAAGTGGAATGAACCAGATGAGGAAGGACTGGTCCAATTCATGTGCAACGAGAAACAGTTCAGGTGAAACATGAACTGTTGGCTTTATTTGCACTTGTGTTATTTATTGCCTCCCTTAATAATAAACTGTGGTAAATTGTGGTGTTTTTTTGTAGTGACCTAGTATTATTTTTCAGTATTTGACCACTGGGCTGCAGTGTTGGTCATAAATGGGGAGTTTCAGTTTCTTTGTCTTTTTACTCGTGATACTGTGAAGTGTAGTTGCTGTTTCTTATATTTGCTTATTTGTTGTTATGCACGACCTTGTTCTCAGTCTTTTATGTATGATGGGTTGTTTTTTGTGTAAATGAGAAAATATTAAAAAGCAAATAAATCAAAATTCTCTCTGCGCAGTGAGGACAGGATCCGTAACGGCTTTAAAAAGATCATGAAGAGCCGTCAGGGCAGCACACAGGGACGCCTGGACTCCTTCTTCACCGTTACTGGGTCTCTGTCTTCCAAACGGAAGGTGAAGTACAATTTTTATAATTTATTTTTTATTCTGGTGTACCATATTATCACTGACAAAAAAAAAAACAGGCAAAAGCAGATTTGGGGAATCGTACCAAATACAAAATGATTATCTGAATATTAATAAAATGAAATAATAAAGCAATGAAACAGAAATGTACACAATACTTGTGAATTATTAAAGCGATTATATGTAGTATTAATGCTCTCAAGTCGACAGTAGGAGCAAGTTATACACTATGAGTCACTGAATAAAATTTAAAGCTCATTGTTAATAGCTGTATTTATATATGATAATTTACATTATAGTACTGTTAGTTTAACCACAGCCATAGTATCACAAATCACCTCTTGTTTTCTGTGCAGTTTGTGTATTTATTTTTTTGGGTTGTTTTTTTTGATACAGTTAATGAGACATGGTGGAAAGAAAGGAAAAAACATCCCATAAAATACAAATCAGCAAATAAACTGAAAAATAAAGACACGCAACAATTACAACATCATATTACAATGAAAAAGATAATAAACGTAAAGAGCAGCTAAACAATATAGTTTGATTAGGGGCGATAGGAAAAAGGGAAAGAGGGGGTGATTGAAAGCGTTAGGGGGCAAATGATTATAATAATAATAATAATAATAATAATAATAATAACAACAACAACAGTATACAGTAATAATGCTAACAGTCTAATATGCTAGTATTCCTGTGGTACAGTTTGTGTACTGTTTGGAATCGAACAAAGTGTTGCACTTGGCGGAGGTCTGCGCTCTCCAAGTGCTTTTCTAGGTTTTAAATGAATTCAGCTCATCTCTACAACCCAATGCATCAAGTTAAAGCCAAACTAACTCTGTATTAACCCTTTCTTGCATGAATTATGAGAACCTTAGTCAAGATATAGTACCAGAGTGTTTTTATTCCTCTTTAGGCATGAGGAAAATAACAATGTTATCTTTTTTTCTCCACTCAGCCAGACACATGTATTTAGAAACATGCATTTAGAACCCAATATCAGAAAGTGATATGAAAAACCATGCAATGAAAACATTTTTAATGCTGCTAAACAGATGTTTTCCCACATTTTTATCATACTTTAATACTCATTATTGTTCAATTCATGGAGATGATATGCCAAAAAAAGCCTGTTTTGCTTGTTTTTTTTTATCCTAAAACATATCACTGCAGATCAGGTTTATCAAGAACAGCATAGTTACAGTAACAGTGTTAACTGCAGTGTATGGGATGATGCACAAGTGTTCATTGTTCACTAACAAAACCCATGAATATGCAGAAAAACAACTTTGAAAAGCTGTCCACTGTAGTGACCAGGATGCATGAAAGGGTTAAAAAGTAAACATGTAGCAAATATCCATCATCAGCCATTTTGTTGTATGGAAGGTCCTGGAAAAGAGGCAAATTCATGTAAAAATTATAAATGTCAAAGTGAAGAAAACACACACCATGTCTGACTATATCTGTAAGTACAATCATGTTGGTTTTAAATGTACTGTCAATACTGTTTCATCAGTTTCACTAATTTCCTGTATTTTCTTATTCTTAGGAACCTGAGGTAAAAGGATCAGCAAAGAAGAAGCAGAAGACCGGAGCCACACCGGGCAAATTTCGGAAGGGCAAATAGACTGAACAAACCCTTTAGATCCGTCTACTAAAATAAATAAATATAGAATATAAAAAAAAAAACAAGGTCCCAGATGTGGGTGAGGATGATACACGGAACGAACAGCTGAAATGTAAATACATTATGAAAATGTGTTGAAGTCAAACATTAAAGCTGGATGTGTTTTATTGAGGGTTTTAAGAGCGTTTACTGTTGTGGAATAAAAGAAATGAAGCTTTTTTTTTTCTAAAGAACTGTCATTTGCCTTTTTATTGACAGCAGGGAAGTCTATCATTAAACATATTTGGCAAATACATGTGACCTAGAAAAATAGAGAGTATTTAATTTTAGATTTAGTTTCATCTGCAGCCACTTAAACATACACAGACAGCAGGAAACACTAAAGAGTGTATGAGGTGAAGGGATGAAACCACATGAAAATGTCATATCATGGTTATTGTGAAAAATGTTCACGGTTATCATGGTATTGTCGAAATGTGCTGAAAAAGTTCTTGTATGCACTCTGAAATAATTTAAGTTTTATGTTGGAGGAAGGGGAAATATACTATCAATATACTATATATATAATATTAATATACTTTCTGTTGGCTCAAACATTAAAATATTAACATGTAAACATCAAACATGCTAATCTGCATTAAAGATGACACTTAATGGCCATGAAAGCATAAAAGAAACTGCCCATTCTGTAAATTGTGGGTGAGAACCAAGAATACTCATCACTCAAGACTGCACTGAGTCTTCCAATTTAAGAAGTGGTACAGAAAGAACACTGACCGTTTCACGTGTCAAACTCCGTTTAGTTCACAGGGTTTCATGCAGCTCAGTTTGACCTCCAGTTGGTCAGTCCTGTAAAATAACTTATGTCCGGCGTGTCAAACATGCGAATCTGGCCTGCCAAAGGGTCCAATCCAGCCCATGGGATGAATTGGTGAAATAAAAAAATTACACTGAAGATATTAATGATCAAAAATGTTCACATAATCTTAGGTCAGACCAATAAAACACTATGATAATGAACTATAAATAATGAAAACCACTTTTTTTTCCCTCTTTTTGTGTAAAAAAATAAAAAGTTAAATTACACAAAAATATTTACAGATTAGCCTTTTACAAAAAATGTGAACAAATATGAACAACAAAGAGAATTAAGTGTAATTGTACCAATATTCTACCTGTTATTAAATATTTTGTGTATTTGTAGATCTGTGATCTGTACGTTATAATGAACATATGAAAATGAGGAAGTGAGGCCAAATAATGGCATGAATTGTAAAACTTGCGCTTTTTTATTAATACATTTCTTTTTGTTCATGTTTTTATCATGTTTTTAAAGGATACTTGGTAGATGTAAACATTTTAACAATACAATTTTACTTTTTCACACTAAAACCTAGAAATTACATGTATAATTGTGGAAGTGATATTTCTATATTATTATGCTATTATTTTAATGATCTGACCCACTTCCAGGCATATTGGGCTGTATTATGTGGCCCCTGAACCAACATGAGTTTGACACCCTTGACTTATGTCAACTTATGTCCAAAGTTTTAAGTTTTAGAGTGAAAAAGGTAAAATTACATTTAGGAAAATGTTTATTTATATAAAGTATCCCTTAAGAAATGTGAATAACATTGACAAACATGAATAACCTGAAATTTCTTATAAAAAATAAGCCCAATTTTAGTGATGTTATGGCTCTGCTTATCAGTTCCTTATGTGCGTTACAACTTACAGATCACAGGTAGAGTTTGAATGTGGGTTTAACTTTGGCCTCTTACACCTGTTCTAAAATAATAACCCCAAACCAGAGCTGTCAAAGTTCTTTTAGTTCAGCGGCCACACAGCCTAATATCATATAAGTGGTCCGGACCAGTAAAATAATAGAATATGAACTAATAAATAATGTCAACTACAAAGTGTTCTCTATGTTTCTGAGTGAAAAAAAGTCAAATTCCATAATGAAAACGTTTAAATCCTTGAGCTGTACTTGAACATAACATGAACAAATACAAACAAACTGAACATTCTTTAAAAAAAAAAAAAAAAAAAAGATGCAATTTTAATCATATTAACTCTTAGTTTATCATTTATACATGTGCATCATAGCTTATAGGTCACAGTGGATGTACAAATACACAAAACATTTAGTAACAGATCGAATATTAGTAAAATATTTGCTCTGGTTAGTCACTTTTTTTTTTTTTTTTTTTTTGCAAAGAACAAGTCTGTAATGTAAACATTTTTG
>JAPSES010000115.1:13148429-13176087 GCA_029822895.1 Maxillicosta whitleyi
CCCGACTCGTCAACGACCCTGAAACTCACACACAATACCCACTAACGACCCCAACCCGGGGTACCTCTACCCCCCCCCCCCACACCCCAGGTAATTAGCATATGGATTCCATAAAATATGACAAGACAAAGTTACTGGATAAGTTCTTGTACATAAAATGTAAGAAGATGGTGAAATGTGGTTAAAAAATCTTATATTTTATGGGTAAAATAACAAAGAATTTCAATTTAAAAAATGGAACGAAACCATAAAATACTCACATTTAACAAGTTCACAGTTATTCTACAGCTGTTCATGGGTTTAATTGTTTTAGTTCCATATCAGAGGATACTTATGCACCATCCCATAATACACCAACATTCATACCATTACTGTAACTTTGCTGTTCTTCATAAACCTCGTGTGCACTAACACGTTTGAGTGGAAACGAATTGCTAGCAGTTATCAGACTGTAATTAACCGTTTTCTTATACAAAAAATATATATATTTGCACATTATCTCTGTGAAGTTAGTAATAATTAGTATCAGAATGTGCTAAAATGGAAAAAACATCTGATGAGCTGCGCTAACAAGGTTTTATTTCAAAGTTTTCACACTTTATCATTTACTGATATTGCATTTTAACCCTCCTGTTATGTTACGGGTCAAATTGAAAGTTTGAAGATCTAGGAAAAATAGTTAATAGTTTTGTTTTTTTTCAGTGTGAAACTGCTTGCCTTAATTAGAGTAATGAAAATATAAAATGAAAATGGTTCGTCTCACATATTTGCAATGATCTCCTGCTCGTTTATATCACATAGATACTGTTCAGGCCAATCTGACCCGGCAACAGACTGAAGGTAAAAGGGTGTCGCACTGCCTGTCTGTGCACACACACACACACACACACACACACACACACACACACACACACACCTCGTTCATATTGCTATTGCTTGTTATTTTGTTGATTTCTGGTTCACAAACAGTGCATGCACGTAAAATGATATCTAAATGTTATGTTTCAATGTTTTGTAAAACTATTGTGTTTTATATGTTGGTCTTTCAAAAATAATACAGTGGGGAAACAAAAATAAAGTTTAAATATGTATTATTTTTAATGAAAAATGTGTGAATTATCCTAACTGAACCATTACCTGTGAGAGGTGAGGTACACCAATTGCACTAAATATTGATAGACTAGTTAGTTAGGGAGTTAGTATTGACATGTTAAAAAAAATTTTTTTAGGATTGTTTTGGTTTCAGACAACTTTTGGATAATTAAACATGTGCCAGGTCAAATTGACCCACAAACATCATTGCTGTTCCTCAGAAATGAACATAACAGGAGGGTTGAATGCATGTTTCTTTGCTTCAAAAATCAAGTGCGTGGTTTCCATAAAAAAAATAGGTTTATTAAAAATATTTCAATCACAGTATGCGATTTTTGTGCCAAAGACAAAAACTTAGGAAAAAATCTTAACTAAGGTACTCATATTTCATGCATCAAAGGGTTAAAATCTAAGAATTTTGACCTTTTTTCCCCCTAAAACATAAACCTCTGTCAAACCCAGTAAATGAATGATCTACTGGTAACCAGATGACTGTTTTAACCAAGTAAAGCTTTAGATTATAGTCCTTAGGTTCCATTCAGCCCCATAAAACAGCTAGTTAAATTAACGAGTAGGGATACAAATAATAAAAGATGGTTCAGAAAAAAACCCAAAAACCACTGTAGTCATTAAAATATAAAGCAAATTATTCAACTAAAGCCAGAACATGATGAATACAATGAATAAGATGACATTAAACATTAAAATGCCCTCAGGATTCACTACCTGAGTCGTGTTTAACTCTGAATGCTTCCATTTTATAACACTTAAATTAAGGGAAAATATTAGCCTTTTTATTTCAGTTAAAGTAACAGCAGAAGACGTTAGGTTCATTTTATATATAATATATAATTGTGCTGTACAACTCAATTAACTCCAAGTTCAGTTGATAAATCACAGCTCTGTAAACAGAACCAGTAGTTTATGAAAAATCACATGTATTTATGGCAATTAACAGATTTATTTCTATTTGCTTGTACATTTCTAACATCATAGAATTAATAATTTTACGTAGAAATCTGCATCTTCATTAAAATATGTTTTATCCATTACATGTGATGTTTACAACCGAATTACTCTTTTATTTTTTATTCAGCCATAAATAGCAATAAAATACAAGTTCTACTCCTCTCTGTGTCAAATACATTTTTTTTTTTTTTTTTACAAATGAAGTGTTTATCTTTTTCTGTACATAAATGTAGTTTTCTTGTGTGTTAAAATTTGATTAAAAAAAATAAAAACATAAAATGTTTAGAATGTTCATGTAATAAAGCAATAAATGGCATTAAAATTAGTGTTGAAAAAAAAAAAACCCACAACATTTTCAATGATAAAATAATAAACTAAGATAAAACTGATGTTGGAAAACCAGGTTGGTATGATAAAGAAAGAAAAAGGTATCACAACTTGTGAATGTTTATATTTTATTTACTTTGTGTGCTTTTGCAGCTTAATCCAGCAGTTTAATACCTCAGGATTTATTAATATTAATGTTATGAAGCTGCAAACTGGTAATGAGACTGTAACCAGTATAATTCTATGAACACAAATATTAACCACATATCATAAGAATGTTTATGTCAGTTGTTGTCATTAATTATTATGACAAAAGTCAAAACATTATGCATTTTCTGAGTTACAGTTGAAGAATGCAGACAGTGTATTATAGTTTAATATGATTATTTACAGTCAAAAAGTGACTAATATTTCAGAAAAATAGAGGTTTATTGTATAAAACTCCAGTAATAAATACATAGAATTAAAATAATACAAACTTTAGTATTTTCTGTGTTTCATATGAGAATATAAACAGAATTAAACCTAACCATAAAAATTCAATTTTACCATTTGTAAAAAAAAACAAAAAACATTAGCTCCGCCCCTTGTTAGCAATGAAACACCTGAATTCCCAACACTTTTGTCTATATGGTTTTATATTGCATTTCTAATGTTCACTTTTAATGTGTTTTTATTGGATTTATTAACCTTGTACGGACAAAAAATATTAGGATGAGGTGGATTCCAGCATTTCATGGCTACACAAACTAATGATAAATGTCATTATGTAATTATATATTGAGATAAATCAACATTTTTATTTTCACCTTTAGGGTTAATCCTGTTTACATTGCCATCTAAAACTTCTACTTCAACCTACATCCCCCCATTATTATGACTTATGTCTTAATTGTTAATCCTCTTTATTTCTGAAACATTCTGAGACTAAATAGTCATTTTCAACCACACCTAACTGTTTGGATTCTTCAACTCTCACTGATAAAACAAGAAATGTATCAGAATAATTAGAGACAACAACTAACATGGATATTTTTATCATATGAGGTCAATATTTTATCCATATGCTGTATGTATCCTCTATGACCTTTATTATAAGTCACTTTAGCTTCCATTTTTCAGATGCATACTGTTGATATTAATACATCCTGATAAGTTGGACTCTTAGACTAAGCTGCAGCTGCTCATACAGTCACAAAAGCCTCAATATTTACAAGTAGTGATAGTTTTTCCTATATTTTGCTGATGACCTACTTCTTCCTGTGTTTCTTATCTGCTCGTAGACCGTCTATAAACACTAAAATCTCATGTATTACAGCTGTAATAACGTGATTCGTGGAGGCGGTGCAGCAGCAGCCCCGTGTCCTCAGATCACTCATGACTCTTACAGACGCTTCGTCTCTGCTCATCCAACCGGACCTGCGCGCACCACGCACCGACACCGACCGCAAAACACGCACATAGGTTGGCTCCGTTAACGCAACACACCTCGTACAGCCACGTCCTCTGATCCTGAATAAATGTGCATGGAACGCCGAACGGTGGATCCCCCCGGTCCGGCTCCAACACGTCAGCAAAGTTTATTTTGCACAGGCGCAATTAAAGACACCTATCGGGGTGTTCAGGAACATCACTTCCTGTCCCAGTAACGCAGGGGCATACAGATGGTGCAGTTTTAATCCCCTCTGCTTCATAAATATTTATTCCGCATACTCCACTGGTAATGTGCGCCACACCTATCATTTTCATCCAAAAAAAAGTGCCATAAACGTGACGCAGAGACCCGACCTTAATTAACCCATCACGGTTTTATCATTAAGCTCAACACAATGGGAGGTTATTTCGTTCACCTGTAACGCAAAAAAAGAGAAAAAAATGGGAAAGAATGTGATCCGAGCAGCGCAACGTAGGCGCAGACGCACTTTTACGCGTCGGAATCCGAGCTGTTTATGGCGCTTTTACGCACGGCGCACGGAATTAACCTGCGTCTCCAATAATCTTTAATATCTGCGGGGGTTACATAAGGGATTTGATAGGCGAGTGTGTCCCCTCTGAATGTCAGCAATCAGCCTTGGGGGGAGCTGTGGTCTGTTTACTAGAGGGAAGAGGGGAAGGAGAGAAGAGGGAGAGGGCGAATGAAGGGAGGGGGAGGCCGGGAGAGAGCGGAGAGAGAGGGAGCGAGAGAGGAGGGAGGGCAGGCAAGAAAACTTTTCACTTCTGAGGAGCCACGGAGGAAGCGTGTGAGTGTGTGCGTGCTGGAGCGGCGACCATGCAGGTAAAAAACGCATTAGCTAATTGCTCTGAACTTAATTAAACGTCATCCGCGGTCGGTTAATTGTGCCTATCCGTGCGCGTAGAGTGGCCTGCGACTGATCTGGGGTCGAGCGGACGACGGATCGTGCCCCATATTAATCCGATCCCTTGTGGAAATCCAACATTAAATCCCAAACTTTTCGTCCGTGCTCTGCCCGTACACCACCCCCATCGTCGAGGCGATCGCGGCGCACGTACTCCCGCTCCAAGTAGCTTTTCGGCGTTAATTCCGTCGCCAATTACGCCTGGACGCTGTTAAAATGATAGTTTAAATGGCCATGTGTTGCACCGAGAGTGTTTAAGGTACGGATTCGAGCGCTAGGACGCGTCAAAAGGGGGTCTGCTGGGCGACGAGGGAGGAGGGGGTGCGAGTGTTTTCTATCACATCTGTAAACGGAGCCCACGTTCATTAATTAAATGGCTTTAGTCCGACTAGGCCTCAATTTGCGCTGTTGAGCTCCAGGCGGCGGGCGGCGCTGCACTACATGCCCGACTGGCAGCGCACATCACTGGGGTGAGGGAGCAACTCGAGGCCGAGGTTTGAACACCGCAGCCTGGTGAGTGTGTTCTCCACCCAGGGTGAAGTGGGACGGTGTGGCGGGGGTTGCGCTTCCCACCTGGACAGGGCAGAGTTTTCAGGGAGGGGGGGGAAGAGAGGAAGGGGGGTCTTACCCAGTTGGAGACAGTTTAGAGAGCGGTTAATTACCCCTGCTAACAAGCTAGCTAGCAAAGTGACACGACTGTTAATGGCTTTAGCCCCGTTTTGTTTATTAATTTAACCACCGTCCGTGTTGAACTCTTGGACTAATCACAGTCTTTTTCAGTTACAGATAAGTGTGTTGTTCTCACTATTGGTTTATTTTCACTAAACTACCAGCGAAATACCACTGTAATGCGACGTTTGGGGGGGAGGTGGGGGGGTCTCTCAACCTAGCCTGCTAGCTAATTGATTCATCTCCGGTCGGCATAGCTAATTAGACCGCTCATTAATTAGCCAACTAAAAGCACACACACGTTAATACAGTTATATCTCGGCTTTTAATTACAGGACACATGACGGGGAGTCTTTAAAACCTCATTCTCCACAGATAAAGACTTGTGGAAATATTATCTGCTCATATAAACCGTGCTAGCTTGCTAATTGGTATGACGAGGAAGTGAGGACTGGTGCTGTGGAGGTATTTCTGCTCATTGTTTTGCATTGTTTTGTGAAACTTGCAGAAAAAAAAACACGTTGAATCTATATGATGAGACGCTTCACTGTTTCGTGTGATGTTTGTGAATACAAGGTGTGGAGTGTATGTTGGTGTATATGTGTGTTATCAGATAACTTCGATAAAACTTTGAGCATAAAGAGCCATGAAACAAAGCATCTTTTATCTGTTTTACAGTAGAACAATGTAGATGAAATGTAATTTGATCTACTCATTGCAGAGAAAATGTAGGGATCCTCCCTACAAAACAGAGTTTAATGATGAGAAATCCCTTTTAAGATGGAGATACTGGTTTGGTTGTTCAAAAATAAAGACACACATGGCTTCTGCTTTTGCTTCAGATTGTGCACGATGGGTCCAGGTTGTCTAGCAAAGATGATTAACCAACATGCAACTGTAATTTTAATTTGTGTGAGCTGTTAAACTTGTAAATTTTGCAACACCAAATATTTCATGTTTTTTTTTCTTGTAACCTCCTCCTTTTTGTTGTGCCTTGTTAATCCATGTAAACAATTGATATGTTATTTCATGTCCAGTTACTGATGCATATCATAATATAATGATAAAGAATGTCATTGACCCCCACGGTAAATTCAAGAAAGAAAGAAAACATTGATATGCCACACTTTATTTAAACTTAATGAGCAATTTGTTAACTCCTCTATTTCTCATTACCGTTTTTAAGTATGTATTTGATTAAAGAAAGCTACTTTTTTCATTTTATTGAGAATCTTTGTGGGTTCATACCTTAAAGGATAAACTAAACACTGCATTACTGATGAGCTTCACTGATGTGGTTTTCATTGAAACAGAAAATTTAAGAAGTTACAACAACAATTTACAAAACTTTTAGTTTCCTTTAAATTTGTGGAAGTTTTGTGTCAGGATGAAATGAGTGCAAAGTTCTTGACTGACGCAATGTTAAATGATATTTTGGGCAATACTTAGGCCTAAATGTCGTTCTCTATGTCTTTATTTTGTTTTGTATTGGTCTTTATCTCCCCTTAACAAAGAAGTCTCTGTTATAAATGGTCTTTTAGGGCTTCATCGCAAAGTCAAACATACACATTAAATATAACATGATGAATAAATATAAAATACATATTTTATGCTCATATTACCAAGTGATAATATCAGCTGATACAATAGCGCATTTATAGTTTTGTGCATATGGGTGTACAATGAGGGGTCTAATTTTCAATCTAAAATATATAGTGGCATTAATTTGGTTTATTATTTTAAAAAGCTTTGTCTGAAAATAATCCATTAATAAGTTTTGCTTTCTGAAATCAGAAAAAATGCCTAAATCACAAAATCAGTTAATTTTTTCTTCGTCAACAAAAATCCAACATTCAACCTGTTTATTTGCTCTACTATAGTAACTGAAAAAGTGGTTCTTTCATCTGTAACATTGGGGGAAAAAAATCAGTCGTCCAACTCTAGTCTTTGTTATTGTGTCCCGAAGTGTTTATCTCATTTAGTCTCAAATGTTTAGACTAATTCCCCTCATCAGAATGATCCTGTCCTTTGTCATATGTTCAATCTCCTTTGTGATCATTTCCATTACTTTCACTTTGATTCTCAATGATGAAAAACATTGCCAATTAAGAGCAGAGGTATACAATTAACCAAATCACAATCACAAGATTATGCAAAAGGGTGGAATTAAGAGAGATGAATGTTTTGAATGACTTTGTCACTGCTTTGCACTGGCTCATGGAGTGTTTTGTAATGTTGGGGTCTATTGGGTTTTTTTTTGTTTTTTTTAAGGAGGAGTCTGGAGAGACAGTGAGCAGTGAAAGCAATGGGGTGTCGGAGTGGCTGTGCCCCCTCTGCCAACAAGGCCAAGCCGACAGATCCTCCCTCTCTTTGCATCTCACTGACCAACACAGCGTACTTCCATCTTGCGTTGACAGACTGCTGGACATTGTAAGTACAACTGGGCAAAGAGCATATCTCGGGTCCTTATTTACGTGATTTAGTTGTGTAACCATTCTCCAAAGCACTTGTTGATAACTTGGATGTGACCACAAATGCAGTATGTTCTAGTACTTTCAAGTGTTTTTGTGTTTTAAGGTCTGTACTACTGTTGTTTCTGTTACAAACACTGTAAATGATATGCTGTAGCAAGTGGAGAAGTATTAAAAATCACAGTGAGATATGAAAAAAAGGGAAACTGCTTGAGCAAAGAGGAACAGGAGCCACAAATAAACTCAACACATATTATCTTAAAACATAACCTTTAAGCATTGCTAATACATGTCAATAAAAGTAAAGTTACAGACTCGGACGGCAGGTAGACATTGGGTAAATACTTTAACATGTGTTTGTAAACTTTAGTGTGTGAACAGTGAAGAAATGGAGTAACAAAGCAGATGAAATGATTAAATACAGCTTAATTTATGCCTGTAGGCTAAGATGCAAATTAAAGGCAGGGCAGGCCTGCTATGTGTAATATAACCACACATCAATGAGTCACGCCCAAATGCTGTCGCTCAGAAGCGAGTGTTGGGATCATCTTAAAGCAGCCGCTGCAGAGTTTTTGCTGATCCCATCCTTTCATTTTCTCCTCCTAGGCTGTTCTGAAACGTAGTTCCAGTGGAGAAGGGGAGTCCAAAGCTGCTCAAAATTCTTCAGGTGAGTGTCAAAGATACGTGGTGTCTTGGTATTTTATTGAAGTTAAACCACTAACAAAACACCACACTATTAAACATTAACGATTCCGTGCCTCTTTAACTATACAAACCAGATCATTTCCTTAAATAGTTTCACTGTAGTCTTTTGTTTCAATTTTAAGGTGCTGTTATACCTTGATATGCATCTTTGTATCATTTAACAACATAATTTAACAGTTAATTGCATCTGTCTGTTCTGTCAGATGCTGTATCTTCACAAACGAAGCCCACAGAAGACATCAGCTCAAACCCCTGCCAGTCTAGTGAGGGTTCAACCTCGACCTTGACACCCACAGACAAAGACATGGATGAAGAGCGAATATTGCAACAGGAGGGAGGTGAGCCCAACCCGGAGCCAGAAGAGGAGGGACACTCGGCTGCAGGAGTCAAACAGCAAAACGCAACTGAAAATGCAGAAGTCGCAGATGCTGGTGAAAAGTCAGGTGGTAAAAATGTGCCACCTGAAAGTAACACCAGGTCTTTCAAATGCAATGCCTGTCTGGAAACGTTTCCCAGCCGAACTGCCTTGAGTGTCCACTACAACTCTGCCTCCCATATTCAGAGGATGACAACAGGCTCTGCAAAGCAGAGTGGGGAAACGGAGTCCCAGAATCCTTCAGTTCCTGTCCTCTCTCGGCCATATATATCCAACAAACCATACCAGTGTGCTATATGTAGAGTCTCATACAATCACGCCATCACTCTTGAGAGCCATATGAAGTCTGTGTTGCACCAGACCCGCAGCAGAAATGCTGGGATTGTTGCAAATGCTGCAAACAGCACGGTGGCGACTGGCAGTAACACTAGTGCTCCAAACACTGTGGCGAGCACATCTGGAAGTGGAACCAGTCAGTTAGTTACCACCACTAACTGTGCTGCTCCCGGGACCTTGATGGTGACTTCTGCAAAAGACGGAGAGCAGATCCAAACTTCACAAGTGGCCCCCTCCCTCCTCACCTCCCCTGTGGCTTCAGCACAGGCGGTCTCGGCCTTCCTCACCCTGCTCACTTCCAGCCCCAACACAATCTCGCACTCCCTCCTCCCATCCCTGTTTGCAACCGGCGCTGCCCCCGGTGCCGCTGCGCCTCAGCTCGTGCCTCAGCCTCAAATGGTCATGCCCTTGATCTTGAATGGGCTCCAAGCCCAAACCCAGCAGCACCCAGAGAACCAGCAAAGCCAGCTCCTCACCCAGTGTGTGCCATTCGTAGGTCTCAGCACAGCCCAGCAAGCCCTCCTAACCCAAAGACTTAGCAGCTTACAGAACCAGTGGCCCTCTGCAGGAGTTCCAGCAAACATACAGCCCTCCCTGGAAGAGCAAAAACAGAGTTTAAAGAGTGAGAGAGAACAAGAGAGGCCAGATAGTGATGAGAGCAGTGGTGAGAAGGTCTCAGATCAGATCAAGGACAGGGATAGCAGGACTACAGAAAACATTGCAAAAGAGAAACTTAAGGTAGAGGACAGTAAAGAATTTGCACAAGGTCTTAATATAGAAAGCAAAGTGAAGGTTGAGAATAATGAAGACAATGGGAAGGCACATAGAGATAGCACAACAGATGGAGACAGCTCGAATAATCAGTTGGACCTGGAAGGTGATAAAGCAGCTAGCCTGAATCTCTCCCCAGCGGGCACAGAGAAGAGCCTCCGCAATAACAACCTCTCGCCTTCTGCATCTGTGCCCAGCAACTCAAGCCTCAGTCCTATAAATTTAAACCTAACACTCAGCCCTGATTCTACTCCTCAGAAATCACATTCGGGTGCGAGCCCTTGTGGTTCTGTGGGCACCCCAAAATCCAGCCCGAGTACAAATGCCTTAATTAACAACCAAACTCGGTCTGTTTTCTCAGACCTTCCTGTACTGTCAGAGTTCCAGTCAGAGGTTCTCTGGGCATTCTTCGAGTCTCGAAGTGAGGCTGATGCTGCCAGTCCACCCCACGAGGACTGCGAGGCCCTAGGCAGGGAAGTAGGGCTCTCTGAGGACGAGGTTCGCAGGTGGCTGAGCCAGGCCAGACACGCCAAACAGAGGCAGAAAGCGACAGGTATAGAACACCTGCAGGCCTTGGCCGGATTTACTAGACACATTCAAGTTTCTGATAATGACTATGATGATGAGGAAAGCTCACTGATTATAGCAGAAGGTGAGGATGATGCTGAAGCTTCAGGAAGTCAGGCCATAGATTTGTCTAGTACAAGAGGAAAGCGTAAACAGAGAGAATGGGGGAGGGAGGCACTAGGGGACTCCTGCCTTACCTCTGACTCTGAGAATGAGGTTTACACTTCAGTCATTGTGTCTGATGAGGAAAGTCAGAATGGGTCTTTAAGGGAGGGTTCTGAGAGCCCCGCAAAGGACGAAGCTCAGCGTGACGTCCAAGGTGATAAGGGCTCAGTCGGTGGAAAGGTCCTGCGCTCCACTACTGTGTTTCTGTCAGATGCAGAGGATGAGTATGAGGATGAAGAGGGAGGAGGGGGTCAAAGGGCCAGGAGGAAAAAACGAAAGGGGGAGTTTGAGCGAGATGAGGTGGAAGTAAAGAAGGAGAGACAGGACCCAGATGTGGATTTGGAGTTGGAGGCCCAAGGGGATCCTCCGAATTCACAGCCCCATTCTATAGATATTCCAGCTGGAGCTCTCCACTCTCTGCCGCTGTCCCTCACTCCCTTCTCTACTCAGTTCCTCAGCCCTTATGTTCTCTCTCTCACTCCATCAGTGCTTGGAGACGGGAACAAAGTGCCAGTGTTTCCCAATCCACCAACCATCACACGCTTCCCTAATTCGCTGCTGTCACAGTCTCTCTCATCCCACAATCAGGTGTCCCACTACCTGTCCAACGGCGGGGACTGTGAGTCTGCTCTGGATCTGAGCATGGGCAAAAACAACTCAAAATCTGTCTCTTCCACGCTATCGCTGGCTGATAAAATCGCAGCACAGAAGGGACAGTTGCTGGATGGGCTTGGTCTGAGGCCTACATCCAAAGGTCTAGTTGTGGTTCAGGTGAAGCCAGAGTCTGCCATGCCTTCCTCCAACAGCAGCATGAATCTGTTAAACTGCAATAACATGACAAAGTCTAGCCTTTACATGAGAGCGGCAGAAAAGATGAACACCACACTACTGGAAAGGGAGAGAGAAAAAGAGAGGGAGAAAGAAAAGGAGAGGGAACAGGAGCAGCAGGGGAGAAAGGCCAAAGGTAAAAGGTATCGGGATATGAGGCGTTCAAGAACCATCATTCAAGCTGAACAGCTAGACATTCTGTACGGCTGCTATTTCAAAGACCCAAATCCTGGTAAACATGAATTTGAACAGATTTCAGAGTGGGTCCACCTTCCAAAGAAAGTTGTTCAGATTTGGTTCCAGAACATGAGGGCGAGGGAGCGGAAGGGTGAGGTTAGATTCATCAGCGATGGAACCCTCGCCGCCGTCGGCAAACCTTTAATCAAGTTTACCTGGCCTCTTTCCAAACCAATATTCTCCAACAAGCCCCCTGCAAACAACACCGGGTGCATTACAACTACTCCAATTGTACGCACCCTCATCAAGACAGAGAGGGACCCTGTTAAGGATCTGGGAAAACCAGTTGTGGTGAAAAAAATCACCCCTGTTCCTATTAAACCTAAGGAGGTTGTTTCCTCCACTGCGATCTTACCTGTGAGCAGCAGTGCTTCTGCAGTGCCAAAGACCAAGCTTGAAACCACCAGCAATGTCACCATGGTCAAAGTCGCACCCAAAGTAAACACCCCTGTCCTCCTAGTTCCGCCCAAGGATCCCATTCCCATTGCACCAAGGCCAGCCCAAAAGCGAAAGCAGGATGACGAGAGCGAAGAAGACAAGACTGACGAGGAGAAAGACAATGAGAATGACATGGGTGGTGGACCTGGAACTACAAACCGCATGGTGCCCAAGCTGCCTTCGACGCCCATCAACAACCGGCCTTCTGCCACATCGGCGGTGTCGCAAAAACAAAACGGGCTCAATTACTGGACACCCAAAGTCCCCATTAAGATCAACACCCTATCGCGAGAACAACTGGCCCTGCCTACGCACACACCTCCTCGCACCATCCCACCTCCTCCCACCCCCAGCATCGCCCCAGTTAGCCCCAACACCCCCAGCTCTGCCAAAGTGGCCAGCCCAACCACCCCGGCCGTCGCCAAGTCCAGCCCATCTGAAGGCAGCTTTTTGCCGCATTCCTCGAGCCGGAGGCCACGTACGCACCTGTCCTGCCTTCAGCTGTCCATCCTGCAGTCCTGTTACGAGACCTGCGCCCACCCCAATGCCATGGAGTGCGAAGCCATCGGCAGCGAGCTCAACCTGCCCCTCAAAGTGGTGCAGATCTGGTTCCAGAACACCAGGGCCAAGGAGAAGCGCTGGAGACTGCAGCAGGAGAAAATGGTAAGAAAAAACACTTGAGTCAACATTAAAACCCCAAAGTACTACTACTAAGTATGAAGGTGGTTTTCTCAGAGCCAAGCAACAGGTAGGTGAAGTCTGATGTGAATATTAAAAATACATAAACTTTAATCACTAATTTCTGCCCTGACTTTAACAAATTGAATAAAAGTGTCCAATAAAAGTGTCCAGATTACTTTTTCTCCTATGACACCTCCTGGGCTCTGTGCGGAGTGCAGCTGTTAATGATATTGATTTAATCTATACTGACTTGTCTTTTTGTATTACAGTCTTTTTAATGTAGAAATTAAGTCTAAAATAGAATTAATTGCCCCTGAAGCTGTAGAGGGCTGACTTGAATACTCTCTGCATCAGTTTAAGGATCAGGTTTAGTAATGACTATACTTTAGTTGAATATTTTCCAGTTTACTCTTCTCTTACACTTATTTTCCAGATTACAGGTTTTCTTACTCTGTACAGTGAATCTTATATTTGTCCTTAATCAGTTTGGAAACAGTTTAACAAATATATGTACATAATCTGTCTTGGATTCTCTGAAACATGCATCACAAAGCTGAGAAAAGGACTCTTTTAATCAGAATCTATAGAGGTATGTGATTTCCTGTTGCCTAAATTAGTCAACAGTATAAAGTCATTTCAACCTTAAAAAATTACAGCATTAAACTTCAGCAAATACATGAATGCATCTTTAAACTATATTATATCACATATATGACAAACACTGACAGGGACCACACAGCTTTATTAAAGTGTACACAATAGTTTGAAGTACTTTTTGCCAATGTTTGAATAATAATAATTTAAATAATTTAGGTAAGGTTTTTTTTTTTTTTTTACTCTGTTTCACTAGTTTAAGCATGAAATATTCACCTGTAGGGTTTTTCTAACTGTCAATAGACATGAGTGTAGCCCATGCCCTTTACCACTCACCTGAGCCAAATTGTCAAATAACTGTAGAGGAAATACAAACTTAATAAAAATAATTTTTCATGGTCTAATAGTTGCTGTCACGAACCACTTCAGCTAGTTTCACTTTAAGCCCCCTGAGTATTATTGGTGTCAACTTCTGCAAATGTTACATTAGATATATATATAGATATGTTGATGTGAATAGTACTCGATGATGTGACTGATCAATTTATTGAAAAATATACAGTTTTCTTGCACAAGGACACATGAACTGCCAGGGCAACGAGGTTTAAAAAAAAAAAAAAAAAAAACTAAGGCAAACTTAACCAAAACTAGTTTTTAATGTTTTAGCACCAAAAAAATCCCAGGGACATGTGATTTTCTCCCCCTTCTGTTACTTTAGTGTCTTAGTCCATCACATACCTGGTAAATCCCAGATGTATGACATTTTAAATCTTTCCTCTTCCTGTCTCTCAGTCTCCTCTGTCAGGTGGGAAGGTGGACATGAGTTCGGGAAGTTATCTGCAGTACAGCGCCCTGAAGGCCAACCGGCCCATTCTGCCCAAACCCGTGCAGCTGACGGTGACCGAGCCCTCGTCGTCCCCGGTGGCGGGTCAGGCCGTTCCCAAGGAGACGCTGACGGGCCGCTGCGATGCCTGCAAAGTCTCCTTTGAATCCCGCGCCGCCGCCAGGGCTCATGTCTTCTCTCCACGCCACCTGGCCACTCTGAGAACCACTAACTTCGGCCAGCCGACGACACTTGTCAACAAGAACGGAACGGGCGGCAGCGGACCTGGCGGCGCTCAGAGTTCGCAGGTCTCCGTGTCCGCCCCTGTGACCGGTTCTGGTTCTGGAGGGGAGATGGTCATGGAGTCGCCTCAGCCGACGTCCACCAGCAGCAGTTAAAGACTCAGATCAGGATTGGTCTGCACACTGACTATCTTGGACCCATTTGGGCTCCTCAGATTTTAATAAACCAGTTTGAGCACTAATCCTCAAAAGCTAAACTTCTTTAGTTTTTGACGTTTGCTCCCCCTGCACCCGCAACCCTCTGCTCATCCTTCACTGACTTGTAACCCATTAATCTAAAGGTTTCACCTGGAATCAAATCAAATACACCAGACAATTTCCACGCTGCTTAACACTTAATCAGCCGCTGCCTGATGAGTGACGAACATGTCTCAAGTTTCCCTTAACCTTGACAGACTTTACCTAACAGCAGTTTTGGTCCTAACCCTGTGGTTATATATTACCTTTCTTCTATGACCTTCCTATAATTTGTAAAGGCAAACGACTTGCCGTGCTTGAACTATCCTACCCTAAAGACTGATGCAAGAGTTTTTCTTCTGTTGAAGTGGCCATTTTCTCGTGGGCTCAAACACTTTTTTTGGGATAACATGAAATACTTACCATGAATAACTGTTTGCTCCTGTGGAATTGTTTTCCTTATGCCTACTTTCACTCATGGGGCAGACATTGCTTGGATAAAACACAGACTGAAGAACTGGTTCAACCGTCACCTTTTCATTTGCTGCAGGAGTGTGGTCTGGAGAGCGTTGCGTCTACTTATTTGGGATATAAAAGAGGTACTTTAGAGAGAACAGGGCTGTTGAATCGTCCCCAATTAAATGTTCATAGATTTTTCACGACAATCCAAATAGACAGGGCAAAAAAGAGGCTGAGGGAAGTAGAATCCTGGCATACCGCACTTTGACACATTTTACATTGAAATGTTTTTAAGCATTCTAATGCAAGTGTCTTTATGGAAAGATACAACGATGCATGTTGGATGCCTTAATATATAATCATATGAAATAAATTGATTTTTTTTCTTATTACTAGACTAATGAAACATGCTTTAGATGTGAGCAGATCTGGGTGTGTAAATGAAGAAGAGCTCTGTTTTAAAAGGCTTTTACATTCATTTCTTTTGGAGGGGAAACAGCTGAATGTCACATTCTTATCTGGAAAAACTCTGAATCCTATCAGCTCTGTTCGCAGCCAAGGACTTCGGTTTGGACTTTTCCTGCTTTTCTATGAATCTTTGATCCTGTGGAACTCTTCACTCCCTTCTTAAATCACATGTGTGTTGCTCTTCAAAAAAACAAAAACAAAAAAATACCTGGGGGGGATAAACGTTGTCACCTATTGAAGGTGTTGGAGATGTAACGGCCTTAAGAGGAAGCGGCACCAGAATGAATTTTAGCCACATCTGTCGCTGTTTTCTTATGATTTTTTATTTTTATTTTAAATCCTCCATGATTTCTGTGGTCACTTATATTTATTCTAAAGCAACACAAAGCAAATAATTGGTGTTTTTATTTAGGTCAAAAGCCAAACATTGGGAAACACAAGGACATGGCTTGAAAAGGTGTTTCCCATACTTCCCCTCCCTCTCTCTTTCTTTGTTTTTTTTTTTTTTGTTTTGTTTTGTTTTCCAGTTTTGAAACAGAGTTACTAATTCTGGAATTGTACGTGCTGTGAAATGAGATCTAACTATATCTGGAAAACCAAGACAAGGGAGAACGTTGGGTATTACCAGTATCCCTAAAGGACTAATGGATACTCAGAACCTAGCAAGCAAATTGGGAAATTTTAATAAATGTGTTGACTGAGAGCTAATAAGATGGTGCTGTTTTGAAGGACGCATAACATACTAAAGATGTTTTTCCTTCAATTTAAGTTGTATATTAATGTTACTATTGATAGTTTTAACAAAAAAAATGCAAAACTAAAACCTGAACTTTTTTGTAAAGAAATATATTAAAATAACTGATATTCCAAAGTAATCCTCCCTTCGGTTTCTGTCATTCAGAAACCAAAAAGCAATCTTGAGGTCGACAGAGAGCAGGTGAGGTGTTTTTCTTTATATTTTTATTTTTCTGTTTGTTTTTTTTTTTTTTTTTTTGGTTTTTTTTCCTCGCGAATGCAAACTGTAAAAGGACGTCCCAAGGCTCGACACTTGCACTAGTAGTCCGCGATTTTTTTGCACAAGCTACAGGCGGTTTTTTTTATTTTATTTTTTTCAACACAGCCATTAAGACTCACTCGTGGTGTCCGGAAACAATCGGCGTCCTCTCTCGAGAGTAATAATCCGAACTCTGGAAAACTGTATCTTGTGTGTAAAGACAGGACTGGAGTGCTCGAAGCTCAAGACTGGGATCACACATACACACACACACACACACATACAAACACACACACACACTGACACGGTGTTGCACTGTCCAAACTAGATAGGTTTTTATGGAGATCTGCTTTTTATTCTCTTACGTTTCATCGTCACTTTGATTATCACTATTGTTATAACTGTACTACTACTTATATGATTAGCATTACTACTCATCACTGTTTTTTGATTATTATTATTATTATTGATCCATAATGGTTTTTAATGCCACCTCTCTGCTCAGAAAAAGAGTATGGTATTCCTATGAATATTGAACAATAATAGTGGCAGTGTTGTTATGAATTGTTAGACTTTTTGATTAAGCTTATCTTTTCCTCCTCACTTGTACCTGCCTTTTTGTGTTTGGTCTCCATTATGCTTTCTTTGATATACAGAAAAAAAAAAATAAAATCAGTTGAACAACAGTGTCCTCACTTTTCATTCACTTCAGTTACTTCATATACTTGAGATTTTGTCGGTCAAGTGTTTGTTTTAACGCGTTTTATGCAAATAATTCACCTTACAATAAAAGGTGAAATGACATCTTGTATTACATTTATTTAGCTGCAAAATTATTGAATTATAAAATATCTACATCTACTGTTTTACATCCTGAAATGTTTTTTTATTTACACCACTACATTTTGGGTCAAATCTGAAGTGTTTACACCACATTTTCAAGAAAATGTAAAAAGGAAATATTTACAAAATCCTCAAAAATTACACTTAAAATTACATAAAACCTACATAAATATTAAAGGTTTCTATTTAACTGGGAAATGAGAATTTTTTTCAAGGAATCATTTCTATTAACTTCTATATTGTTAATTTTCTGCACCTTCACTGAACAATGGTTTTAGTTCTAAAGTATTAAAATCAACTTCATACCTTTTGCAAATATAGGAAGACTCAATTTCACAGCAATAAATAGGAGATTAAAAGTTTGTTTTTTAGGGTTTTTAATGGAGAAAAATGTTGCAATTATTAATTTTTTTGGGGCTATTCTACAAATAGGCTTGTTCTGAAATAATGTCCTATTTTAATTTAGAGGTGAAGATTTTAATTAAATGTATTAATTTATTGAAAATAGTAACATTCTTCAGCATCTGGATGATTTAATTATTACATTAACCACCAGAAAAATCATTTCAACAGATACAGGTTAAATTTAACCCAGGTCAGCTTTAATGGACAAACGTTTATATTTCATTTTTGATTTTAGGAAATTTTAGGCCAAGGAAATTAGTTTTCATTGATGCCACATTTGCTGTGAAGAATATGTTATATATCAATATTTTATTCTAACATTTGATAGTTTCTGGTAACATTCAGATGTATTTTTAATTGACAAAATTATGTAAATTCTATTTAAAAGAACACAGAACCAATAAAATATTAAATATATATAATTATAAATGACATGGATGCTTTATAACCAGTTTCTAAACCAGTTTATCCTGTTAACTCTTAAGAGAATTAAACTGTGACTTGACTTTAGTGAATGTTTTTTTTTTTTTTTTTTACTTTGTTAGGGAATTTAAGGCCAAAAAATTAATTTTATTTGCTAAGCTTTCTGTAAACAGTATAAATGGTTATAACATTAGACAGTCTCTTAATTAATATTCAAACATTTACAAAATTGCTTAAATGACATGAAACCAACATAAATACAAAACCTACATTTTAACTTCAGAATTTTTTTTTTTTTGTGCCAAGTACATAAACGTATACAAGGACTTTTTACTGGTAAATGTTGTCTCTATTAATTAGAAAGACAAGATGAATTTGAAAAAAAGTGTAAGAAAAGTAAAATAAAAAAAAAAAGGACAAACAACAAAAACAATCATAAAGACAGTATTTCTTTATATGGAGTATAGTGCAGTCATACTACTACCACTATTACTACTACTGATAATAATAATAATGATGATTATGATGATAATATTAAGAATAATTTATATTTTATCAGTTAACCTCTGTGTTGGTTCTTAATTTCTCTGTTTACATTCTTCAAATACAACCATTATATATCCTTGACTGTTTTTTTTTTTTTTTTTTTTTTTTTAAAGGTCGCAGGGGTCACGCCAATGGAGACAATTACCCACAGACCGGAATGTGCTCCGAATTAATTTACCGAACAATTGACTTCGCCCATCGATTTACGGTTGAAAGGGAGATGATTGACACGTAGATAATCCACTTAAAGTCATACTTGGGATTTGCTAACCGGAACGTCCTGTACTATCAACCAATAGCAGTCCGCTACACACTGAAAAGGCGGGCTTAGACTCACGTTCTGACCAATGGCAGTGAGAGTTTTACGCCCGCAGTGTTACATGACTCCGCCCCCCGCCTGCCATTTCTGAACCGAAGGGACGCCGCCGCGTACAGTCCTCGCCTTTTTTATACACACGTTTAAGTAAATAAACCGATTCTCTGTCGTAAATTGGGGCCGTTATCTTAACGACGCGACCGAAACCGTAGCCCCCACTCATCGGTGAATGCTGTTTGAGGAGTGGCTGGAACTGTAACTGGCATTTTATTTTCTATTTTAACTTTACTAAGCGGCGTTTTCCGCCGTTTTTTTTCTCTCACCGCCCCGCTCACTCGACCCCCCCGTGTGTGAGTAGGGGCCTGCAGCGTCGGTTCGGCCACGAGGCGCGTCGGTACAGTCGGAACAGGGCGATGGCAGAGTTCGGTAACGGACTGGCGGAGGAGTCTCTACTAGATTCAGACCCCGGACATCCCGAATTGGAAGATCCGGGTGTCGGTGACGAAGAACCGGGGTTAGAAGAAGGAGAGGCCGCAATTGAAGACCCGGTAAGTGAAGGGCATTGTCTGATCCGTGTGAGCACGCGCTTAAACCAGGGTTTATAGTGTTTAAAATCGGCAAATTTGGTGAAACCAGGTGGTCGTTTTGTTATTTTTCCCCCTCACATTTCTCGGGTCACATGCCGTGTGCGTTACTGCCATCGCCAGGTCGATATTAACCGCCATTGTGGTTCACGCAGTGCAGTAGAAATGGGTGGTGACATGCGTGGTGTCGGCGGCCATATTGGCGCAACAGCGGTACCAGTTTCTCTGCGCCAGGGAGCAGCTCGGGCAGTTGGGGAGGAAAATCCTCGTCGCAAAAAAATGCGAGACGGAGATGCGGGAGATAGTCTGGGGCGAGGGTAGGACAGGCCGCCGCCATTAGCCGCCGCCGTGCGAGTCTCCGGGACTGAAAGGCGACCTGCTCACGGTAATGACGTTTTTTTTCACCGTTTTACTGCTGCATTTCACGCGCCGGTGTGTGCACGTGCAAATTACCGACAATCAGACACCAGCTAACGTTAGCATCCCGCAAACATCTGACATGTCATCCACGATCACATTTGTCGAATGCACTGCGGCGGTGGATCAGGGGGGCCGAAGGATGTGGCCCCGGGCCCCTGGATTCACCACCATGCGACAATAGGAGTCTGTCTGAGTCACGAGGTGGAACACAAAGCTGGGGCTGGAGGTGGCAGACGTGCACCTGGCCGTGTTTGTTTTTGGGAAGGGTGAGGATGCACAGTCGGATTGGGTTCATTTTTGTTCTCCATCACCTGCACTTTGGCGCATATTGTCCGTGCATGTTCAGATTGGAGATACGTAGGGTTAGGGGCTGCGGTTTTTAAGGGGCTTGTTTTATATCCTTCAGTGTTTGTAGGAGGGGAATGAAAGAGCATGCACTGAATATGCGACAAAAAACAGCCCCGGTGTGTCCGTCCGTGCTGGTGTCTGTGGGGGGGTGGGGGTGGGGGGTTACTCCACTCTGTCCTGCACATGCATGCGCTAAAATCCACATAGTTTCATGCGAGATTACGTAGAATAAGGATGCGGGGGAACGTGTTGTGTTTGGTCCTAGACTCCATCTGTCACCGCATCCAGTTGTACAAAGAGCTTTTCATTCCAAGCCCTGTCAGCAGAGGCACTAGCCCTGGATGGAGCTGGAGTGACTCCCACTGTGCTGCAGTGCACCACTGTCAGACAGGAAGGTCCGCTCCCCCCAGAGGACACCAGCCCAAAGCTCACAAACACGCATCCAGTCTGTGGGCCAGTCGGTTCTGTGTGTTACAGTTTGTCTTTTGTCTGAGGAGCAGGTCGCTGTCACTTTTAACCCTTTCATGCATAACATTCCCGCAGCAGGCGGTTATTCAGTCTTTAATTAAAGCTAAATTATTTGCAATAATGACTCCAACTCTTGATAATTGTGCGTTTTCTACTATCTATTAGGCTCACTTTACCGTGCTGTTGTGACACTTGAATTTCCCCACTGAGATAAATGAAGTGTTATCTTATTCTGATACATTGTTTTAACAAATCCAAAACGTGCTGTTACAGAGACATTCTCTAATAAGCTACACTTGGGAGAATAGTTTGACATTTTAAGCCTTTTGGTTTTTGTCATTTTGTGACAGACTGAAGTTTCCCAGAATATAATCAGTGATTCATGACATTTACCACAGTGGACAGATACATTTTACACTGAGAATGTATTTTAATTTTTTTTTTTCTTAAATCGGCAATATGTTCTTTCTGAAAATAGGTTTATGCTTGAATAATTAATGCCATTACTTTGTTAAACTGTTGGTGCATGGAATACATTACAGCTGGTTATTATGGTAAAGAAATGATCTGACTAGACATGTTTTATGTCATGATTACCATTAGTTTATTAAAAATTGATGTGTGTAAGGGTTAATATTGCATTTTCAGTTTTGGTTCCCAAATGATGTTAAATATAATCTTCCAGGCACATATGCAGGACCTGTGAACTGTCTGTCAGTACGTACTTGGATTGGCCACATCCCATAAATGATGCATTTGTAACTGTACGAACATTTAGTGTGATGTATTGATGTGTTTTCGTACATTCCATACAGTCCGAACTGTTTCTGTGGGTGCTGATGATTTGAGTTGTCTAATTTTTTTTTTTTGTGGCGGTGCATGTGAAGTGTACTTGATGTCGTGTCTTCCTTTTCAGGAACTGGAGGCAATCAAAGCCCGGGTGAGAGAGATGGAGGAAGAGGCAGAGAAGCTGAAGGAGCTACAGAACGAGGTGGAGAAACAGATGAATCTCAGCCCGCCACCAGGTACGTTTCAAGGGGTTTCTCTTAGAACGGAGGCCTTATTAAAAAAAAAAAAATCCTCTTTAACCTTCATCAGAGCAACATAAAGGTCAAACAGGTGGAGTCTTTGGAGACTCCGAAAACAGACTACTGTCACTACTAGACCATTTTTTCCGTCTAAACATTATTAGCGTATTTTCCGGATTATAAGTCGCATTTTTTGCGGAAAATTTATTTGATGAAATCCAACACCAAGGACAGACATGTCATGTTGAAAGTCAATTATAAATAAAAATAGAATAGAGAACAACAGGCCGTTAGCATACGAACTTTTGCGGCATGGTGTGGCACGGAGCTTTTTCAAATTTGAGCGAAAAACTGTCCAATTTAATGGAACCAGACGGTGAATTTTTGTATGTAGGTAGAAAGTTTATACCTTTCAGTTAGCGGTTCCGGCCACATAATTCTGGCTCCGCCTTTGGGGCTGATTTGCTTAGAGTCCAGCCTGTGCATGTGTGAAACAATATTTTTCACATTTGATGTGGGCAAACAATTCAAAGAGTCAAAGTGCAGAGTCAAAATGTCTCTGCACTGGACTATAAAAATAAGTATACTGTAGAAGTGTATTGGGAAAAAATTAGCATATCGGGTCAAAAGTTTAGCATCGTGGGCCGCTATGCCACTTTGTGCTAGCTAGAACACTGCTGTTGTGATGAAAAGTGTTTTTATACGTGGTTTCGACTGAATCTTTGTTTCCTCTCTCTACAGTCGGCCCTGTCATCATGTCCATCGAGGAAAAGATGGAAGCAGATGGCAGATCTATTTATGTCGGAAATGTGAGTTGCTGCCTTTGTGTCATTTTTATTTTTTATTTATTTATTTGTCTCAAACTCTGAAGTAAAAAAGAAAAAAAAAACAATGAAATGGAGAAGTCAATTACATATACACCCATCAGTGGTCATTAATCGCAGGAAAAGTAACAAAATACATTTAATATACAGATGCTGGTTTCTTGTTCTGGATCCTTCTGTATTTTTAAGTGTTTTCAAGCCCTTTAACAAACGGATCCAAGTGTAAACGTGCTCCTCTTCATCACCTGGATTCAGATTTCATTTGTGCAGACACAAGACCACGTCTCACATTAAATATAATCACTGGATGTTATGAAGGTGAATGAAATTATGTTTTCACATAATTTCATTGAAGTAGTTACAATAATAATAAATGTTTTAAAGGATGATTTTTAATAACAAGTGAAAAGTGAGGATGATGATGATAATAATAACAATAATAATAACCCTTACAGACCCACAACTATTTTTGTCACAACTTCCAAATACTGTTTTTGTCTTTCCCAAGTGTTTTATAATATTATTCTCTGTATTTTGCATTTTTCAGTGGAAATCATGAATTTTCTTATATTTAATTCACTGATCAAGTAGATGTTCACTGAAGCGCAGTGTATATTCAAAGGTTATTTTATCAGAAACAGAGAAAACTGAAGAAAAAAAGAGGCATTTTCAACAAATATATCCGAGTGTGTCCATCCACTGTCATTGATCCAACTCCATGGGTTTTACTGGTGGATCAATGCTGTAGAAGATGACGGTGTTTTCACATTCATTACAGAGCCTCTGTATGTTAAAGCGGGTCGCATTTGATGATCGTTAAAGGCTCAGGAGCAGCGTTTAACATCAGTTATTTACATGATACGATGGGATTAGTGGTCCTAAAGTTATTAAACCTTTTAGATCAGATGCTTTTGGTCGGTGGTGGATTGTTTTTATATATATATATATATATATATATATATAGTTTAAAGATACAGTAAGAAGAAATTGACACATCAAGACAAAAATGATGAGGTGAAGATAAAGTTAAAGACTCATTCAGCTTTATTGTCATTTAATAACCCTAACCCAGGTGTCGGCATCTGCAGCATGAAAATAAGATAAAACATTTAAGAGCTAAATGGAATACAATAAAAAATAAAATCAGCTAAAATAGAATAAAATAAACCTGAATTTGTCCAATTTTGCACAGTATGTGCAAGAGTGTGTGTGAGCAGCAGCAGCAACAACAGTTTAAGACAAAACTGACAGAAAAGGTGAAACATAATGAGACAAAAACACAAAGTAGTGTCTGTTTTTACCTGGTTGAAATGAAAGTTAATATAATGTGAGTTCTAATTCCACGACAGTGTGTAGATGTTTGTGGTTAGAACCAGATGCTGAAACTGAACATTTACAAATGTAGAGGATGAACTTAAACAACATTTTACTGAAACTGAAGCTACAGATGAAACCTGTTGGATCCCGATGGGGACGTTTGTGACTGCTTTGTGTTGACGTCTGTCTTGGTCTTGGTCTACAGGTGGACTACGGCGCCACAGCAGAAGAGCTCGAGGCTCATTTCCATGGCTGCGGTTCAGTTAACAGAGTCACCATCCTATGTGACAAATACACAGGGCATCCTAAGGGGTAATCAGCACTGCATTCATACCTGAACTGAGCTGTAGACCACAGATTCACAACGAAACCGAGAGGAGGCGGAGTCTACCGGATACTAATGATGCGTCCGTGAACCCGTTTACATGAACGTGAAATGTGTTTAACAGGCGACAATCGGATAATTATAATAATCCAATGTGGTGTGTTTACATGCACTTCAAAAATGCAGAAAACGGAGTACGCAAGTAGTAATGATAGGATCACATTTTCTTTTATTAGGTTTGGTTTTGTTCATTTTTAATTACTTTATTTTTGTTTGAGTCTAGTGACACGGAACCAAACTTCCTGTTGTCTTCGACTCACGTTTGACTCTCTCTCTTTCTTTCTCAAGAATTTAGTTTTTTTGTTCGTACGTGCCCGTGTGTAAAAAGAATGAAATAAATCAGATTAACCTACATACATGAAGACATTAGAGTATTGGGGGGGAGCCAAGCCAAGTGTGTTAATCTGATTTCAATTTCTCATAATCCAGGGTTCCCACGGGGTCTTAAAATACTTGAATTTACAAATCTGCATTTTAAAAAGTCTTTAAAGGGTTTTCAGTTTGATATGGTTGTTCTTAACTTATGTTCCCATAAACTTGTTGGGTGCATTGTGCAAAGAAGATAACAGTAGTTGGCTCAGTTCCACCTGTTCCAACCCCATGATTAATATTGAAATTGGGGACCAGTTATCACTAATTTTGCCGCCCCCCCCCCCCCCCCCATGAGAAGTGATGCAAAACAGTTGGAATCAAGGCTTTTGTTTTTTTTTTTTTTGGCTAAAATACATTTTCCTTAATTCTAGGAGTCACACATTTTTGCCAACATGTCTGAGGAATGGGCATTAAATTCTGTTCTAATTAGTCTTACATTTCATGTGTAGGAGCCTTGTAATCAGATTACTGCTGTTATGTCCTAAAACACATCAGATTATACTATTTATATGATGACTTGAATAATTTGACAACTCCACAGATTAGATGGTGTGTGTGTGTGTGTGTGTGTGTGTGTGTGTGTGTGTGTGTGTGTGTGTGAGAACAGTCTCACTGATGCCATCACTTGGTCGTGTTTCCACTGGACTGGACTCTGATTTTGTTCTGTTCTTTCCAGATTTGCCTACATTGAATTTGCAGACAAAGAGTCTGTCCGGACAGCCATGGCTTTGGACGAGTCCCTTTTCAGAGGACGGCAGATAAAGGTAAGACGAGTCCGAGTCTCCCACTGTTTAAAGGAGTTAGAGTTGGAGCTGTCGGACGTCTGCGTGGACAGAAAGAGTGAAGCCAGTCTGCGTCTAAATTAGATTCATTAACTCTAGAACGATAATTAAATAATAATAATTAAAGCTACAGTCACTTCTGTTTTCTGGTAAATCAAACCGACTTCCAGAACGTCTCCTTCCTTTTTGTAATGTGAACTGAATTATGGGACATGTTTTTTAGAACTTGTGGTTGCTTAAGATTCTCATACAACACTACTATGGAGGCCTGAGCGATAACATTTTCATTGTCAATATTACAATTTTGTTTTCATTCGCACAAAATTTCTATGCGTTATGCACAAATGGCAATAAACTGCTTGAATCTTGAATCATTCTCAGATGATTTATTTTTTTGCTAATTTTAGTGACTAAAGAACATCAAAACCTTAATGATAATGATTTGATATTTAATATCCTGTATTTTGTGGCAGTTTTGATTATTGGGGTTTTATTTTGAATTGTGATGCTCACATTTACATAAAGGTTCTGAAGAGTAACTGTAATCCAATAGACCTGCACACTTAATCAACTTGGTGCCATTCTGTGCAGTTTTATCCCAAAAGGCTGCAGCTTTGTTAATAATAATTAATAATTCAATATTTTGTTTAATTTAGCTGTGTGTTTGTTTGTTTTTTTCCAGCTATATGGTGGTTTTCCGGTCAGTTGTTTGACTGTTTCTTTGTGGAGTCTTAATTTTCTTTATTGTCTGAAGTGTTACTATGACAACAAGCACTGTGTGCACTTTAGACACAGACAGCCATGTTCATTTCAGACTCTGAAACGCTGTGAAACTGCTCCCAAACAGCTGCTAATTATGGGAAAACCATAAATGATAGGTGAAAATTAAAATAATCATGAGTGTCAGATGGACCTAGGGAACCAACAGATATGATTTTTTTTGGGGGGGGGTGTCTCTATTGTGAGTTATGACGTGTCAAAACAGTCATCTCACCAGGAGCAGGGCAGTCTGTTTGGTACTAATTTGTATTGATTTGAATAGGAGCTGAGGAGGGATTCACCCCTAAACTGCTGCCAGTCATTTCACTTTAAAAAGAGTTAGGTCTTCAAACATGGGTTCATATGAATCTCAGGAACCGTGGCTACATTTTTGGAAAAGATCATTAACCTCCTATCTATAGTTTGGCCGGGATGGCGAATTGTTCAGAGAATTCTTAGGTGAATTTCTGCCGCTCCTCCACTCTAACTGATGACATCACACACTCTAAAAGATGAGAGTCAAGGGGATTTTAAGACTGGTCAAAAGCTGTAAACCCCATCCTCATACCAAAGACATTCTGGACAGATGATTTAATGTCCAAACGAAGGCTGTAGGTAAAAGTATGGCAAAGCAGTAGCAGCAGGAAAAAAAGGCTTTTTCATTGTTCCCATTGAAAATGAATGTTTTTTTTTTTCCGCATTCTTGTGCAAAAACTGTGATTGTTCCGACATGACCACACGGATTATCTTTGGGCCAAGCTTAATATTTTTCACTGTGTGCTGCTTTTTTTCCCTCCAAAGTCATAATAGATATGACTAACAATTGTCCCCCGTGCTTTTTATTACATTCAAACACAGGGGGACTATAAAACCATTTGACATTAATACTGTAAACTACTCCATAAACTCGAAATAACCAAACTTCACTACCACCTTGGGATTTTTCAGTTTCATTCATAAAGAACCAGTTGTCACACATTGTCTTATAGGTGTCGACAAATTCAGTTCCAGACCTTGAAACTACTACAGAGG
>JAPSES010000115.1:13199037-13211967 GCA_029822895.1 Maxillicosta whitleyi
TGATTTTCTTTAATGTTTTTTTTTTTTTTTAATTTTTGTCCATCTCTGTACTTATTTTGTACAATTTCTTTCATTGTCTTGATAGTTTTTTTTTTCATGTTTATTTTGTGTTAATTTTCTTTAATGTTCTGTTGGTTGGTTCATTTCTGTCTTTTTTCCCCCCAAAATTTCCTTTTAATTTAAAAAAAAATTGTTTTGTTTATTTATATTAATTTCAGTGTTTATTTATTTCATATTGTAGATTTTCTAACTTTTTTTTTGTTTTGTTTTCTGTTTTTGGGGGAGGCTCTGTTTTTTTTTTTTAACAGTAAAATGTGAATTTTTATTTAAATTTAACACCGTTCTACCTTTTACTAAACGCTTTGTGTTTTTGTAGATCCACTGTGACTACATTTGAACAATATTCTGCATAATTTTTTGTCAAAATTGCACTCATTTTTATTATAAAATGTATTTTTTTTAGGTTATTCACATCTTTTTTTTTATTTTTTAGAGAGGATAGAAAGAGGAAAAGTTGTCATTTACAAGTTGTTTTGCTTAAAGCAGGCGTTTGAGGTCGTTTCATAAACCGTTAAACCTCTGACGTGTTAAATGAGGAAATAAGTGACAGATTAATTAACAGTGAAAACCTTCATTTCTTTAAACATGTGACTCAAAAAACAACAATAGTTGACCTTTGACCTCTTGAACGCCTCCCGTCTTCAGTCTAAACTAACATTATTTTTGACACAAAGACCTGAACGTCTGGAATGCGATGATGATGATGATGATGGTCACGTGTGATGAAACCATCTGGTCTGGTTGCATTTTTGCCTGAGGTGTGGAATGAAACCGTAAAACGCCTGCGGACGCAAACCCAGGTTTTGTCCCCAGTTGGAAAATAATCTAAAAATAAATGTAGTCGTTACTAACATATTTTATCACGTTGCGTCTTTTGTGACGTGTTTATGTTGTTTTGTTTTTACACTGAATCATTAGTTTTGTTGTGTTTTTTGTCATTTACGTGGTTTCTGTCTTTTGCATCTTCTGTGTTTTACATTCACTTGGTTTTTTTTCTCCACATTTTTTAAAAATCTTTGCTTTGTTTGGTATTCTCGTGTCTTTTATATCATTTAATTTTTTTGCTTCCTATATATATTTTTTTTTTAGTTTTTTTTCAGGGGCCACATCCAGTCCAATACGACCTGAAGTGGGCTGGATCATTAAAATAATGACATAATAATAAATAAATTATATCAGTTCTACAATTATATGTGTAATTACCATGTTTTAGTGTGAAAAAAGTTGTATTATTAAAATATTTACATCTACAAACTATCCTAACATGAACAAAAATAGATTTATTAAGAAAAAACTTTTTTTTTTTTACAATTTATTCCATTATTTGTCCTCAGTTTCTCATTTTCACATGTTCATTATAACGTACAAATACACAAAATATTTAATAACGGGTAGAATATTGGTTTAATTCTGTTGAGACATTTCTGGTTCATATTTGTTCAGATTTTTTTGTAAAAGGCTTTTCTGTAAATATAAATTTTTTTTGTGTAATTTAACTTTTTTTTTTTTTACACTAAAACAAAGAGGAAAAAAATGGCGTTTTTCATTATTTATAGTTTATTATGATTGTGTTTTATTGGTCTGACTTAAAATTATTTTAACATCTTTGTTTATAATTTTTATATTTCACTCATTCATCCCGCGGGCCGGATCGGACCCTTTGGCCGGCCGGTTCTGGCCCCCGGGCCGCATATTTGACACCCCTGTTGTGTGTGTGTGTGTGTGTAACTGAGCCAGTTTTTTTGTTTGTTTTTGTTTTGTATGTTTACAGATGGATGTTAAACTCTACCCCATCGATAAGGAAATCATATATTTGTATTGTTAAAGAAATGAAAACCAATGAACATATATATAAAAAAAACTTATAATGGAACCAGATGTATTAGATAGAAATTAATTAAGAATAAAATAAAAGTAAAAAGCATCACAAAGAGGCATAAAGAGAAAGTATAAAATATAAAAACATGAAAATCACCAAAAACTAAAATTTTAATTAAAATAGACGTTAAAATTACCAGCGATAAAATGTGATTTTAAAGTTCATTTAAAAAACAAAACAAAAGAACAGAAGGTTCTTTAAATCAAATCAGGATCCGGGTTCTGGTTCTGGTTCTGGTTTAACGTGAACATCTGCAGATTCTTCCCAGTAACAGAACCGCTGTGGTCCGTTAACGTCCTGGTTTCATCTCTGACCCAGTGACGTTGGAGCCACGCCCATCCTGTCACACGCCAGAGTCAGGACGGGATGCCACGCCCACCGGCGTCAGAAACGCGCGCAGACGCTTTCGGATCGTAACTCAGGTTTAGCTTTTCCTGTCATGATGATCCGTTCCTCCGGCGCCGGCTGCTGAAGTGGCAGGAAACAGGAAACCGACCCTCGATCAGCTTCGCCTTCTGACGCCGATCAATAATCAGCGGCCGCTCCGACTGAAACGGACGCCGCCTCGCATCGATACGTTATTGAACATCCTGTCGTCCCGGTCGACGGTTCGTCATCAATGAATCAACGGAAGGTTTTCAGCGCGTGATCAGAAACGGGTCAAACGATTCAGATGAACTCTACGAAGAAACTGGCACTGATGAAGATGATGATGAAGATGTGGTTCGACATAAACGGGCAAAGAAACCAGAAATAAACCACATGGACTGGACCGGGATCAGGTCTTCTGGTCCACGTGGTCCAGGATCCACCAGGTGAAAGACGTGAAAACCGTTAAAACACACGAAACAAACAAAGCGATGGATGCAACAAGACGGGGAAAAATTGTAACTAGTCAAAAGTTGCAACGAGATGAAAATGGCGACAAGACAAAAGGTCGCGATAAGACGAAAAATATCGCAAGTAGATGAAAAAGTCGCAGCAAAACGGGGGAAAATGACAGTAAGAATGAAAATGCCGTAACGAGACGGAAGTCGCAACAAAAGACACAAACACGAAAGTCGCAACAAAACAAAAATAATAGTAAGATGATAGTTAAACCCAAAAAACCCAAAATGATGCAACTAGACAAGTCGTAAAAAAGACAAAAATTTTGCAACAAGATGAAAATCGCAACAAAATAAAAAGTAAAGACCCATAAAACCAAAATGATGCAACAAGATGAAAGTAACGACAAAAGACGCAACTAGACAAGTCGGGAAAAAAAATATTTTGCAACAAAATGAAAAAAAATTAAAGCAAGATGAAAGTAAGACCCAATAAAACCAAAATGATGCAACAAGATAAAAAAAAAACGTCAACAAGATAAAAGTAACAACCGAAGATAAACAAGTTGCAAAATGATAGAAATGATGCAAAAAGTCACTAGAAGAGGAAAATATTACAAGAAGAAAGAGTCCAAGAAAATCTCAACCAAATGTAAAAAAATTAAAGCAAGACGCAAAGTAAGACCCGATAAGATGAAAATTATGCAACACGACAAAAATGTAAAATATTGGAGAAACAAGACAAATGTCACGGAAAGATGAAAATAAATAAAACATCACAGCAAACATCCAAAAATATGAAAGTGATTGGAGATAAAAGTTGCGATTTAAGTAAAAACAAAAAATTCGAAGGCAAAAATGACGCAATAAGATGAAAGTAATGCAACGTCCAAGAAGACACAAAATATCGCAACTAGGCCTAAAAGATGGGAGATATAAGATGAAACACAAACTACGACCAAACAAAGGCTAGCTCTCGTCCGCCTCGGGTCCTCACACCTGAACTCAGAAAACCAGTCCGGGCTGTTTTTCCCAAATGCGTCTGTTTACATTTTCCTCCTGTTGTCGAGTCTGTCCACCCGTATGACTCCACCCACATGTGTTGTGTGTCATGTGACCGGCGGCGTTGTTGTCAGAGCTCAGCTGTTCCTGCAGATCAGTGGTTTGGTTGAATGCGACTAAAAGGCTAATGCGACGGCAGATGATGTGTTCAAGGCCTGTTGTCCGGGGTACTTATGGTGGTTTTCAGGTTCTATTTCTGTCACGTGTGTGTGTGTATGTGTATCTGTTTTTTTCCCCCTTTTATTTAATGCACCAGAATTTGTCTGATTGTTCACTTTTAAGACAAACATTTAAAAAAAATAAATAAAGAAAAATAACAAAAAAAGGCCCAAACTTTATTAAAAACAACTCACATTAGTGCTTCTTTCAGTTAAAATGTCGACTATGTATTAAGAAACTCAACCATCAGGATAAATATTTTAAGATTAAGTAAAATGTTATGTGTCATAACCATTTTTTTCTTTCAGCTTTTTTTAAACTGTAGTCAGTGTTTTTCTAATTAAAAATATTATTTCATATGTATAAGCATAATTATGGTTTGTGGTTGATTATATGTAGATGGGAAATTTTAAAGCTGTGAAAACAAAATATTTATTTAATAAATTTTAACTAATTTATATTTTTCCCCTTTAATTTTTTTTCCAACTTAGATTGTCTTTTGTTTATTCAATTTAATTTATTCATTTTTACTTATTTTTGTATTTATGTTATTTACCTTCTTCCTGCTTTGCCTTGACCGTTATGCATTACCCATTGTTTATTATTGTTGTTGACTGCTGTTGATGTTTTTTTGTATACGGCATTGTGTAAATAAAGTAAAAAAAAAAAAAAAAAGAGACAGCAGCGCCGTCAACAATCTAAAGGGGGCGGAGCCTGAAGTGGCGTCACGTGTCTCCTGTCATTACTCTGCAATGAGTGTAAAATGGACCCGTGGAGTTGAATTAATAAAGAATTCAGACCCAAGCAAAGTATCTACAGTTCATGTAGAGCAAAAGGAAATGTTTTAAAAATGCATAATTCCATTAAAAAAAAAAAAAAAAAAAAAAGATCGCTCATTTTAAAATCAATCGTTTAGCCGAACGATGCTAAACGTTCACTGTTAGCTTAGTAGCGTTGATGCTAACAAACCCGTATGAGCCTGGTTCTGTGCTGACCGGTTCCGTCCTTCTGTCTTGGTCTAGTGGGATCTGGTCTGTGCTCAGTACTGGTTGGTCCCGGTGGAGGAGGTCTGCTTCATCCTGGGGGTCTTGACCGGATGTCTGGGTCTGGGCTACGCCGCCGACAGGTAACTGACCTCCGCCCTCCTGCACCGTTTAGCATCTGTTTGTACAAAGATTTTATTCCCGGCTTTTTAACGTGGATTTGTTGCACTTTAGTTAATTCCTACGTCTTTTATTTCATGTTGTGTGAACCAGTATTTCAGCTTTTGAGGAAATTAAATTAGTTTTATGGCACCCGGGATCAACTAATTAATGCTAATTCTAAAGCTAATGCTAGGATGTGGAGATTGCATTTTCGTTTTAACCTTTAACCTTTATAATTAACCCCAATTAGCAGCTAAAGACCAAAAATCAGCTTTTAACCCAGTTTTAACGAGCGTCCACTCACACAGTTTTGTATCCGTTTATAGAATTCAACCGTGTGAAATGGATTAATAAGAGTTATTTCCTATAAAAGTGGACTTAAATATCCCACATTCTAAAAAGTCCCAGCGCTAGATAAATAACAGACAGAGAAATGAGTGAAACTTGGATTAATATGTAGAACAATACAACAAATACATAAATGTATATAATTTCCATAATGTATTTTAAATGGAGTCAGCTAAAAAAAAAAAACCAACGTATTTATTCTTTCCACAAATTCAGCTCATTACAATACAAAAGTATATGAATCTATGTGAATACAAGTTTATATATTATAAATACATTATAAATAATTATAGTTAATATTAACCCATTTAACAATTTACCATTATTTAGAATTATATACAAAATTCCATATAATTTATATTGTATTTAACTCTGAATATTTTTTTTTGCTGGGCATAAATTTACAGAAAAATGTATTATTCGCAGAAATACAACATGTAGTTCTAGGCGTTTCTTTGTGGATGAACATGTTTGTTAAAATGTATAAAAATGAGTGTATGTTAAATATCAACTTATGCAGAAAAAATAACTTTTCTCTGCATTTCCCCCCTACTTTTATGCTTTTGAGCAATACTGTTAAGATGTGTGTATTTACAAAAATATGTGATATATGCCTTTTTTTTATTTTATTCATTTTATTTAGTTAGCATAGACTTGTTACCAATATTGTTAAAATATGGGATATTAACGTGAAATGAATGAAAATGTCACCTTAGCATGGAAAAATGTACAGATATGCTCTGGAGAATTTGTTCTAAGGTTAATAATCATTCCACATTTATTGTGATTATTTTTGACTAATGGTAAATGTTTAGTGTGTTAGCATCCGGTGACCTTTGACCTCACGCACAGCTGATGACCACCTTCTTTCTGTTTCTGTTCTTAATCGGTTCTTTTGGTTCCTCGCTCTTCCATCCATTGTCCTAAAAAGTCGCAGTTTCACGTCCTGGCGAAGCGGACGAGACGTTAACGCTCAAATGAAATTAGTTTTGGATTTACGACGGCTGCCAGCGGCCGCTCTGCGTCAGCTGACACATCTGGCACGGCTTTAATTCCACAGTGACGAGGTGTTTTAGAAGCAGTTGGCAGCAGAAAACGAACCGTATATGAACGAAGATGTGAATGCAAAGCAAATAAATGAGTGGGACATTCTTTTGGGTTTTTTTAAGAAAACATTATTTCGTCAATTTTATACATTTATTCATGTTTTTTGCCTCTGTATATTTTATGTTTCACAAGTGTATATTTTTCATTTATTGTCCTCCTGCCCTTTATTTTTGTTTTTCCTGCTGATAACTTCCCCACAGTGGGATCAATTAGATCTGATCTGATCTTTTGTAAAATCTGTCGTTCATTTATTCTTTTCTGATTCTTTTTTAGTCCCCTGGTTTTGTTGTTTGTTTTTGTGTTTTTTTTATCTCTCTACACCTTTTTTTTTTTTTTTTGCATTAGTTTTATTTCCTGGATTTTTTTTTATTTTTCTTGTCACTTCTGATCATGAACATAATTTCTGTCCTTTATGTAATTTTCCATCTTTTTTATGTTTAAAAAAAAAAAGATAATTTCAATCTTTTACATTATATTTGTCATATTTAAATCATATAATTCTGTGTATGTGTTGCATCTTTTATCATTTTCATATATTTTTTTTTATTTTAATGTTTTTTTTTTATTTTTTATGCTGTGTCTTTTCACATCATTTTCATCTTTTAAATTGTGTTTGTTTTGTTTTTTCCATATTTTCTCCTCAGGTCTGAATCTGGTCTGTATTTAGGTGTTTTTATGGTGAATGAATCTCCTTTTTACACCCGTTCGTCCCGGTCTGAAGTGTGTTTTTTGTCGCAGACTGGGCCGCTCTAAGACCCTCCTGACCTCACTGACCTTGTCCGTGGTCTTCGGCGTCCTGGTCTGCGTTTCGCCGTACCCGTCCATCTTCATCGTCATGCGTTTCTGTTTGGCGGCTGCTAGTGCGGGCGTCTACCTCACCCTGTACATCAGCCGTGAGTATCTGGGGGTGTGTTCTAATCCGTGTAAAGGTGCCAGGCGTGTTGCGTTCACTGACCTTGGTTGCGTTTCAGGTCTGGAGCTGTGCGAGCCGTCCCTCCGCCTGGTCGTCACCATGTTGGCCGGGCTGATGACGGTGGCCGGTGAGCTGCTGCTGCTCGCCGTGGCGTTGGGCTGCCAGTCCTGGAGGGGCCTCCTGGGGGCTGGAGCGGCGCCGCTAACACTCTTCCTCAGTTATGGGTACGATGCAGTCTGTTTTATTAAATTATTGTTGAAGTCGGAACATTTAATTAAACGAATCGGATACATTTCGCCATGTACTTAATCAACAAAATACACAAAAACACAGAAAATCCTAAAAAAAAAAAAAAAAAAAAGAAGATGTGACTCAGACTCAATATGATCGGAGTATTTATTACCTCTTAGCAAGATAACTCAAAAAGTTACGAGCGGATTTTAATGAAATGTTCAGTAAATGTTCGCTCTGAGACAAAGAACAGATGATTACATTTTGGAGCTGATCCGGATCACTGTCTGGATCCAGGAATTTATTTTATACATTACGCATTTTTGTTTTTCCGATATTTGGTAAAACTAAAGTGTTGTGTTTTCATTCCGTATCTTTGCGTGTCCTCATTTAACATTTTTTCGTGTTTATATTTCATATTTTCATTTTATTTTCAATCTATATTTTGACGTTTTTATTTCGGCCTTTTGTTCCGTATTTTCTTGGTGTAGATTTTGCCTTTTCATTGCGTATTTTTCGTGTTTTCATTTAACATTTTTTCTTGTTTTCATTCCGTATTTTCATTGTATTTTGATATTGTTTTCATTCTGTATTTTCTTGTTTTCTTTGTATTTTGATTGTTTCCTTTTTGTTTTTTTTTAAATTTCGTATTGTATTTGTGTTTTTTCTTGGTGTTTTCGTTCCATATTTTCTTTGCAGTTTCATTATTTCCACTTAGTTTCCTTTTCGGTCGTCCTGTATCTTCATTCTCTTACGTTTTTTTACTGCTCACGTTGCTTTTTTCCTAACAATTTCCGAAGATAAAACTGAAAAATCTATTAATTTAGTGCGGGCTAAAGAGGTAATATATAATAATAATTCTAATAATGAACATATCTGTAAATAAACACCATATTTATGTTCATGTTTTTGAAATGAATGAGGAATAATGAATAAACAAATCATCGCATTTGTGGTTTAGTGGAAAAAAACGACATTACGCACTTTTGTTTTTCCGACATTTGGTAAATATCGGTAAAGTTTTGTGCATAAACCCATCGGAAAAGCGACTCGTGGCGCCGTTAAAATACTCGTACTTGTACATTTCTCTCCTCTATCTTCTTTAATGGCTCCTTAAACAGTGTGCGTTTGTGAATGAGACACGCCCACACGAGTTCGTAGAACCTGTCAAATACCAGATGATGGAGGACGGATCTGTCGGGCGATAAAGTGACGACGCGCCGAGAGCTTTAATTGATTGTATTGATCCCGGTCCCTCGTCACCGGAGGCTTTTAGTCCACGTCAGGGTGCATTAGGACCCTCTGTTTAAGGTCCCTGAACGCCTCGGTCCCAAACGGGCCTTTGACGGAAACTCAAACTGTCAGACGGAGCGAAGTGAAGGAAAGAAAGGATCAGGTGGAAGACCGTGATGTGGAACAGGAACGACAAACGTCTGAGCCGTGAACTTTAAAAACTGGGAAATGTGTCATACTTTAAAGAAACGAAACTACTTTGTGTTTTCATTCAATGTTTTTTTCGTGTTTTCATTCAATGGTTTTTTTCGTGTTTTCATTCAATGTTTTTTCGTGTTTTCATTACATATTTTTTCGTGTTTATATTTTGGATTTTCACTGTCTTTCTGTTCCCGTATTTTCTTTGTGTTTCCATTCCGTATCTTTTTTGTGTTTTCATTTTGTGTTTTTCGTGTTTTCATTCCGTATCTTTGCGTGTCCTCATTTAACATTTTTTCGTGTTTATATTTCGGATTTCCATTTTATTTTCAATCTATATTTTGACATGGTGTTCATTTTGGATTTTTGTTCCGTATTTTCTTCGTGTAGATTTTGTGTTTTCATTCCATATTTTTCGTGTTTTCATTCCGTATTTTTCGTGTTTTCATTCCGTATTTTTCGTGTTTTCATTCTGTATTTTTCATGTTTTCATTTTGGATTTTCATTGTATTTTGTCTGTATTTTCACATTGTTTTCATTCTGTATTTTCTTGTTTTCTTCATATTTTGATCGTTTCCACTTTATTTCTTTTTTTTTTTATCTCATATTGTATTTGTGGTTTTTTTTTTTGGTGTTTTCGTTCCATATTTTCTTTGTAGTTTCATTATTTCCACTTAGTTTCCTTTTGGGCCGTCCTGTGTCTTCGTTCTCTTACGTTTTTCCTGCTCACGTTACTTTTTTCCTAACTGTAATTCCTTGTATTTTCCCGGTGCAGTATTCCTGGAGTTTTCCCAGAGTCTCCTCGCTGGCTCCTCCTCTCTGAACGATCTGGAGACATGAACTCCTTCAACGACAGGAGGAACTCCAACCGCGACGACGAGAGTTTCACAGGTTTGTAACTGGATCCGTTTCCGCGGTGACGCCGGCATTCTGTCGTTTCCAAACGGATCGGCTTACGTTAGCGTGGCGGTGCCGGCCTGAACCGAGGCTCGGTTTATGACGCATGAATAATTTATGGGAGTTATTGTCAATTTTATTTTTATTTTTTCAATGCAATTTTTCATTCATTTTGATGCTTCTTTAGTTTATTTTATTGATTTTTTTTGTAATTTTTTTTGTTTTGATGCTTCTTTAGTTCATTTTATTGATTTTTTTTTGTAATTTTTTTTGTTTTGATGCTTCTTTAGTTCATTTTATAAATTTTTTTTGGTTCATTTTCATCTCTATTTAATTTTATTGATTATTTAATGCATTTTTGTTCAGTTTGATGCTTATTTAGTTCATTTTATTGATTTTTTTTTGTTCATTTTGATGTTTATTTAATTCATTTTAATGATTATTTTATTCATTTTTGTTCATTTTATTGATTATTTTTTTCATTTTCATGTATATTTAGTTCGTTTTAATGATTATTTTTTTCATTTTTGTTTATTTTGATGCTTCTTTAGTTCATTTTATTGATTTTTTTTTTCATTTTCATGTATATTTAGTTCATTTTAATGATTATTTTTTTCATTTTTTTATTTTGATGCTTCTTTAGTTCAATTTATTGATTATTTTTTTCATGTTTATTTAGTTCATTTTAATGATTATTTTTTAAATTTTTGTTTATTTTGATGCTTCTTTAGTTCATTTTATTATTTTGTCCATTTTTGTTCATTTTATTGATTATGTGGTCCATTTTTGTTCAACACTTACTTATTTGATGCTTATTTCATGACGTTTGTGATTCCATTCTGATGCTTATTAACATTATTTCTGGGTTATTGTGTTCCTGTTGCTCTGGTCCGACCCACATATTAAATGCGTCTGCTATTGATTCTGTGAGAAACCAGGTCATGATTGTGCTGCGGAACTGAACACCAGCCCGTGTTTTGTCCGTTGTGGTCTCTGCAGAGCTGGATTCGGAGCCGTCGCCCCCCCCCTCGCGGCCCCACCTGTCCTTTCCGGAGCTTTTCCACAGCAGGAACATCTGGAAGAACATGTGTGTGCTCGGCTTCACCTCGTAAGTCATCGAAACCTTCTGAAGTCAGCACGTTCCTGCCGCCGCCGCCTCATTTTTCATCAGTGACGCATTGTTGAATTCACCTTTCCTCGCCGTCCTGTGTGTGCGTGTGTGTTTTCTATTTAAAACCCGTTTGTTTGTTGTCTCCGCCCCCTTTAGATTCATCTCCCATGGCATCAGTCACTGTTACAGCTCCTTCCGTGGTGACGTCAGAGGCACCGCCCCCAGCTTCTACTGGACCTACCTGCTGTCTGTCTGCGCCGGGGGTGGAGCCTGGCTGTTGCTGTGGGCGACCGTCGACAGGTGCGGTCGCCGTGGCATCCTGCTCCTCGCCATGACGATGACGGGGCTGGCTTCTTTGATCCTCCTGGGGCTCATGGAGTGTAAGTGGCGGCGGATCAAAGAGAGATGGGATGTTCTGGCTTTGACTAAAGTGACGGCCGCCGCACGGACAAAAGTATCGGGACGCGTCGTGTCTACAGCTGTAACGTGTTCACATCGATCTGAGGGAAAAACATCAATATTTACTTCAACTTTTAGGGGAGATTTCTCTTCTTCAGTGAGATGTGAAGAAAGTAGATGTTTAGACATGATGGAAAATGATTATTTAGTCGGAGCAGGAAAAATATTGTAGAAATTTAGATTTTTTAAAAAAAGGATTTTAAGCGAAAGTCAAAACCACCTCTGAGGTATTTTAAGCAAAGATAACATTGAAACCAAACTCACCAATACAATGATATTTATCCCATAATAAACTATATTCTGACATTTTTACATTATTTTCCAGACCCCTGTTAGAAAAGACTCTGATGACGCATTAGTCCAACAAGAAAATTAGTACTCGTCATTATTTATATATTATAATATTAATATTTTACTTGGTCTGAACTAAAATGCATCCCACCGCGGGCCAGTTTTGGTCCCCGGACCACATGTTTGACCCCCCTGGTCTAACCTGAGCCGATGGGACTTGAATCTCCACAGAAATCACCTCCTGTTGTTAAAGGTCTCATATGTGGGGTTTGGGGGGGGGTGGGGGGTGGGGGTAATGCCACTAAATCCCAACAGGAATGAAGGTACCCGTCGGTGGACTTGCCTGTTCTCTTCATGCAGTCGGAGGCAGATTAAAACCAAACCTGAAGGCAAACTCTGCGCCTGGAAAAACACTCTGGGCGGTGTTGAGTTTCCATGGCGTGATGTGCAGTCAGACATCACAGCCTTTGTTGCCTGGGTCTCAGTCGCCCCCTTGTGGCGGAAACTTTGCAATGACCTCCCAGTTTATGTAGGACACTGCAGAGGCAGCAAAGTCACAGCAGCCAGGCCTCGTGCATCATCACTGTGGACACTTCCGTCCATTTGGGCAAATGTTTCCTCTTCATCTGCAACATTTAGTCTGCGTTACTGAATATGACACGATTTATTCTATATTTAAAATAAAACAAAGTTTAAATAATAATAAATCATTGTTTACTCTGTTCACAGCATTCAGGACAAACATGTCAACTGACTAAAAACTCCTATAAAAATACTACATCTATATATTTTTAGCTGTTATTATTTTATTACAGGGTTCCTATGGAAGTATGGAAAAATATTCATGTTTCAACGACTGTTCCCACTGTGTTCTAAAACCTACTAGTATGGACACTGACACAGCGGTGCAGTGGGACGACACTGACGCCTCACAGCAGGGGTGTCAAACATGAGGCCCGGGGGCCAAAACCGGCCCGCCAAAGGGTCCAATCCGGCCCCTGGGATGAATG
>JAPSES010000115.1:13308557-13325184 GCA_029822895.1 Maxillicosta whitleyi
TCTGTTCTTGGTGTTGGATTTTATCAAATACATTTACACAAAAATGAGGCTTATACTCCAGTGCGACTTATAATCCGAAAAATACAGTATATTTGTCCAAACTAGTGGACCTTTAATTGGCCCAGGCTTTAAAATGAAGAAGAAACTGAAGAAAAACAAAGGGGTGGTCTAATAATTTTTTCCGCAACTATAGAAATTGAAAAAAAAAAAAAAACAAAACAAAAAAAACAAAACAAGAAATCTTACTCAGAATCTGTGACGCTTCCAGTTCACACGTGTTGGGTACAAGAACTTCTGCTCTTCCTGGATTCTTCTGAACATCAACTGACTCCTTATCGGGTTCTGAAGGAGAAAAGCAGACCCGACACGACTCCGTCAGACCAGAACCAGGCCTTAAAACCCATACAGACCCGGTTCTACATTGGCGTTTCCTCTATTTAACCTTTTTTTAACTGATTTTTCAGCATTTATTAGAACATTATGGTCTGTATTTTGTACTTTTTTCCAGTGAAAATCGGGTCTTTTCCTAGATCCATCCATCTGCATTGATAAAATTAGTGGATCCCCAGATATGAAATGTTTTAGATAAGTGGATGGTTTGAGGTTCTTCACAGGTTCTTCGGGTCTTTATGGGTCAAACATTCTCGTTTCTGGAGGTTCCTCTGAACGTCACCAACCGTTGAAGATGAAGCTGCGGGGCTGCGGCAGAGGCTTCTCCTCGTAGCGGAGGTTTCTGGTTTTGTGGAGGACTTTGCGTTTCTTCAGTTTGTTGGCCGCCGGCAGGACCGGAGTGTCTGGGATGAAGTCGTCTTCTGGTTCTGAGGATGGGGCCGGCTCGGGTTCGGAGCTGCTGGAGAAAACACATGGAACCGATCACTCCTGGGCATTTATTACTAGAGCGCGATCGATTATAGCTGATCACCGATTAATCGACATCGATCAATATGAAACCAGTACATTAATTTAAGTTTATGGCTGCGTCAGTTTTAGAGCGTATATACAACGTTTAAAGTTATGTAAATGATATTTGTGAGATAAATAAAGATGCAACCACTAATAAACATGTCTGCCATTATCTAATATAGACGGTTATACGGCGTTTTATAGTTATGTAAATTATATTTATAAAATAAAGATATATGTAAACGTTAACTCTCATGTACATCCTTAATATAAGACTATTATACAGCGTCCCACTTCATACTGTCATATATAAACGCATATATGATTATTATATTATATGACATATATATATATTTTTTTGCCCCTGATATTAGTATCGACCCCAAAAATCCCATATCAGTCGGGCTCTATTTATAACCCCGCCCCCCCAAAGGGGAATCGAGGGGTATTGTTTTTAGCTCGGTTTGTTTGTTTGTTAACATGCTAGCAGTAAAACTATCGGTTGAATTCATAAAGCGAAGGCAGGATAAGGAAATCAGCCAAAAATAAAAAAGCATCCATACTTTTTTTTAATTTCTAAAATAATTTAAAATAACTCTGAAAAAAATAACTTTTTTTTTTTTTTTTTTAAATAAATCAATAACACTGAGGAAATGATTAAACTTTGAAGGTTAAAGTCTGTGAGTAAATAATATTAAAATAGAAAAAAGTCATGAAAATATGCCGTGCTTTTATTTTGTCAACTTCACAAATATCATCACAACACAAGAGTGTATAAGTTTTAATATGTGTGAGGGGCGGGGCTTGAGGGGCGGGGCTTGTTGTGCCTGCCACCACCTGTTTTATCTTCTATAGAGAAAATAGACTTTAATCATGATATCTATAAAATAATTATTAATCTTTATATAATTAGGAATGTTTGTGCATCTTAAACCTGCCTTCATGGAGATTTTTGGATAAAACACCTGAACGCAACATGAAATTCAACAGGAAATGAAACCGCTTTAGTGTTTGTGGTTTTACAGAGGTTCTGCTTTTGGTTCAACATTTAATAATTTCTCTCTGAAACGTTGTGTAAACTCACCGAGCTCTCCTCAGTTTGTCCAGTTCGTTGTGGAGCCTCGTGTTTTCAACCTCAAGACTTGTTCGTTCTTGTTCTGTAAAACAGTGGCAAAAAAAAAAACGCATTATATTAAGGGTTTAAAACCTGGCGCGTCACCGCTGGCACACCCTGCTCATGTGCACTTTGGACGGCTGTAACTCTTTCCCCGTTATTCCAAATACACATTAAAGGTAGTAGGACTCATTTACTTTTATATTTTTTGTGAAATTTTTTTTTTTTAATCCTGTCAAAAAAATTTTTTTTTAGGTTTTTCGACAAAAAAAATTTGGGATTTCACACAATTTTAGATCAATGTTTTCAAAATGTTATAATATTTAGACCCGAAATAGAATAGATCGGCCTCAGGACGGAAATACAACATGAAAAGCAATACTTTTACTATAACTCAACCTAATATTGTAAAAATACTATCATTTTAACATACTTCACATCTTTCTAGTTCTTATATTCTTATATTATTTCACTCTAAATAAATAAAATTTAACTTATTATTGCTTGGCTGCCTTTTTTTCCCCATGGGATCAGAGGTCTAAATATAGATTAAAGGTAGCAGGAGTCATTTACTTTACTTTTTTGTGATTTTTTTTTTAACCCTGTTCATATATTTATCTGTATCTTAATAAATACCACAGAAACAGTTGTTATTCTCTCTACATCCCTGTAAAGACAAAACAAAACCAAACCAAAGGAGGTCTAAGGCTTTTGTCCAGTTCTGAGGAGGAATAAAACGGACTAAAACAGCTGCTTTTTTGTCGCTGCAGAAAAACATAATGAAACTCACTCAGTTTGGTGACGAGATGTAAATTCTGCTCCTGATTGTTTTTCAGATTCTCTTCTAAGATGGAGCATCGTTCGCACACACCGGTCCGAAGCCTGAAAACCACCAGAGCCGTTTGTCTTCATCACATTTTTTTTCTCCAACTTTAACAAACTCATCTGGACGAAGCAGCCGTACCTTTCCTCCAGGACACTCATGGCGTCCTGCAGTGACTTCATTTGCTCCTTTAGCTGCTGGTTACGATTATGAAACACCTCCAGCCTCTGAGCGTCTCTGCAGGGAATAACAGGTCACTGTGTGCTATATGTGTACTATATGTGTGCTATATGTGTACTATATATGTACTATATGTGTGCTATATGTGTGCTATATGTGTACTATATGTGTGCTATATGTGTACTATATGTGTGCTATATGTGTGCTGTATGTGTACTATATGTGTACTATATGTGTGCTATATGTGTGCTATATGTGTACTATATATGTACTATATGTGTGCTATATGTGCACTATAAGTGTGCTATATGTGTGCTATATGTGTACTATATGTGTGCTATAAGTGTGCTATATGTGTGCTATATGTGTACTATGTGTGTACTATATGTGTGCTATATGTGCACTATATGTGTGCTATATGTGTACTATATGTGTACTATATGTGTGCTATATGTGTACTATATGTGTGCTATATGTGTACTATAAGTGTGCTATATGTGTGCTATATGTGTACTATGTGTGTACTATATGTGTGCTATATGTGTGCTATATGTGTGCTATATGTGTACTATATGTGTGCTATATGTGTACTATATGTGTACTATAAGTGTGCTATATGTGTGCTAGATGTGTACTATGTGTGTACTATATATGTACTATATGTGTGCTATATGTGTGCTATATGTGTACTATATATGTGCTATATGTGTGCTATATGTGTACTATGTGTGTACTATATATGTACTATATGTGTACTATATATGTACTATATGTGCACTATATGTGTGCTATATGTGCACTATATGTGTGCTATATGTGTACTATGTGTGTACTATGTGTGTACTATATGTGTGCTATATGTGTACTATAAGTGTGCTATATGTGTGCTATATGTGTACTATGTGTGTACTATGTGTGTACTATATGTGTACTATATGTGTACTATAAGTGTGCTATATGTGTGCTATATGTGTACTATGTGTGTACTATATGTGTACTACAGGGGTGTTAAATCTCATTGTTATTATGGTTAGAATGACATATACTCACAAACATCGCTCCTTTTTCAACTTGCTCACTTTTGACTCCAGCTCTAAAAACAATGACAAAACAAAGATTTTTTAAAATTTTTGTCAATTCACTAGACGCACAGAACAAACAGAGAAGTGAAACACTGTTTGTCTATGACCTTGTATTAAAAAAAAAACATTCAATAAAAAAAGAGGTACAAATAGAATAAGAATAAATAGGTGGTATAAAGAATAGAACAGAATACAGATACAGAGTGTATGTAAATCTGTTGATAATAGCAATTATATATATATATATATATATATATATATGTATGTATGTAACTCAGAGTTGGTGTTGATTGTGGTGGATGGATTCGAACCCCTCTGAGTAAAACTAAACTACATTGAACTCACATTAACATCACACATCAGTTACCTTGAATTGCATTTCCATGACACTCTCTGAGCTGCCTCCATACATCTTCAAATACATTATCAGGTTCAGATGTCCCGCTGCTCAGTCCAGAGCTGCTCATCCTGTCCAAACTGAACCGACAGCAGATCTCCAGATATCTGCAAACAAAACATATATTTACACAATCTCACGTCAGCCACCAGCTGTTTAAGGAGTTTCTATAGGTTTTTGGAGGATGTACATACTGTGGTTGTGGAAAACTCATGAGGCTTCTCAAAACAAAATTAATTTTTTTGACAGAAAATATAGGTTTTCACATAATTTTAGATCAATGTTTGTAAAACTATCAATAATATAATATTTAGACCCAAAAGAGAATCTAATTTTATAGTTTTCAACAAAAAATATGGGACTTCACAGGTTGTTTTTTTTTATATCAGTGGTTGCGAAACTTTATAATATTTAGACCCAAAAGAGAATACAATGTTATATTTTTCAACAAAAAATATGGGATTTGACATGATTTTAGATCAGTGTTTGCAAAACTTTATAATATTTAGACCCAAAATAGAATAGATCAGCCTCAGGATCCAAATACAACAGGAAAAGCAATACTTTTACTTTATAACTCAACCTAATACTATAAAAAAAAAATACAATCATTTTAACATACTTTACATCTTACTAGTTCTTAAATGTATATTTTTTTTTACGTTGTTTGTCTTGTTTTAATGCGTCAACAACCATCATTTTGTACTTTCATCCATATGTTTTTTTATTATTATTTTTATTGCACCTGTCTGTTGGAATGCCTTTTGTATTTTTGCTGACTGAAAATGTATTGCTTTTAGGTGTTTTTCCTATTTCATTTACTTTTAATTCTAGCCTTTTAGTGTGACACTGTACTTTGGCCAGTCCTAACTGGTTCAAATGTGCTATGTAAATTAAACTTACTTACTTACTATATGTTAACATTATAAAGCTGTTCTACCTACTTCTAACCAGGATATATTGCAGAGATAAAACATGTTAGCTTCCTGTTGCACAAACTAAACCTGGTGTTTTTGAAACACATCAAATACTCACGTTTAATACTAAAAACGTTGCTGTAGCTTTAATAATATAAACTTCCTGAAACGTCGGCGGCTAAAACGAATATTTAGAACTTCAAGTCCGAACGACTAGCAAATTTTAATTAAAACATTTTTAACTATATACTTACATTTGACTCTTTCTCTGCTGTCGTTTATTCAAAACAAAAATCCAGTCCCGCGTCGTGTTGCATTCTGGGAAATCCGCGTCGTTGTCTTCTTCGTTGGTCTATTAGCGGTAGGAAAACAGCGACTTTGTACTTTAGTGTCAACTACTGGTGCGGGGTGGAACTGCATGCGCATACATACACATTGGATTTGTTTTTTTCTTCTTATGTTTATCTTTTAGCGGGTATTTGTCTTCATTAACTGATTTTTATCTCTTTTTTGGTTAATTTTGAACTATTTTTTGTGTTATTATTTTACAGTTTCTCTTCTTGGGGGCAGTTTTAATTTCATTTTTACATGAAATTTCATCCATTCACTTTATACTTTATTGGATCACATATTACATACATATACACACACATACTAATACTTGATTGTTTCTATTTTATATAGATTTTTCTTGTTGTATTGGTGATAAATGTTTTTATTCAAAATAAAAAAAATCTATCGAAATATGTTACCATTATAAGTAAAAGGCACATTTTTAATATTGCAGACACTTGTCCAAAAAAAAAAAAAAATAAATAAACTAAATTTCTCAAAACTGTTAGGACTTTTTTGACATTGTCCCAAGAAAAGTACACGATAAACAGTTTTGTCAGAGAAGAAATGACTAACAAAGATTAAAAAAAATAAAAAATAAAACACACACACAAGTTATTCTTATATTTCTTTTTATTTTTGGTCTTTCTTTAGAATACAAAACAAGAACCAAAGTCACAAAAATAACATTTACAAAACAGATTATTTAACTGAGGTGACTGAGGCAACAGAGAAAAGCAAATCTGGACACGGTGATGGTTTGAACCTGGAACCTTGAGGTAAAACAGTGAACAACGGTGTCTTTACACACGCTTTGTCATTAGTGTCTTCATTCAGTAGTGCTATAAACAAATAGCGTTTAACGATATTGTGTTTGATTGTTGTTTTTTTCTAACATGGCAACGTTTAGCGGTGAGTTAACGTCGTAGTGCTTCGGACATACCTAAGGAGAGTAAAACGGATTATTGACACACGTTGAGTAGGTCTACGATTCTAGGCGTGTTGCACTTTTATGGCACCATTTTAATGGTTTTTCTAGTTTTTCTTTTGTTGGCAAGCGCTCGCACATTCACTCTGACTAAAAGGGTGCAAATGGGTTTCCAACAACCTGATCCCCATGTTCCTACTGAAAATACTATCGGGTAACGAAGCTGAAGAAGGAGGAGGAGGAGGAGGAGAAAGGGGAGATGAAAAAAAGAAAGAGGAGAAGGAGAGGGAGGAGGAGGAGGAGGAGAAAGGGAAGAAGAAAAAAGAGAGGAAAGAGAAGGAGGAGAAGAAAGAGGGGGAGGAGGAAAAAAAGAGGAAGAGGAGGATGAGGAGAAAGAGGAGAAGAGCAAGAGGAAGAAAGAGGAGGTGAAAGAGAAGGAAGGAGAAGAAAATGAAGAAGGAAGAGGAGAAAGAGGAGAAGAAAAAGAGGAAGAAGAAGAAGGAGGCGGTGTCTTCTGGGGGCCTTAGGATAAATGGATAAAACCTGGAAACCCAAACATGTTAAAGTGATGGAACGGCCGTCAGTCAGAGGCAAAAACTCCCCAAAAAATCCCATGTGTTTCGGTTTTTTTTTTTTTTGTTTTCTCCTAAAATACAAAAATGATATGACAAAATGCATACACTGCATCACTGGGAGAAATAATAAAAACCTAGCATCACTTCCTAAAATACAAAGCAGTGAAAATACCGTTTGTTCTGCGCTGGCGGGCGCAGGTTCCTATGTTTTTTTTTTTGTTTGTTGGTTTTTTTTTTTTGCATGAGTACGTTTTTCTGTCGTTTCTTTCACATTTAAGACATGGTCACTGGTGAGTCAGCGCTGCGGATTATTACTATGTTTTAGTTCCTTTGGATGTGTGCCTTTTGTTGGGTTTGCATCTGTCACAGCAGGTAGATCGAGCTAGCGTTACTTCATATATCTATATACTGTATATACACATGCATTCAACGTCGTATGTACCTCCGAAACCAAAGAACAGGAACGAGAAAAAAAACAAAAAAAACTCCCTTTTCACCGCTTTAAGAGTCGAAGCTGGAAAATAAACCTGCGTGAGTGTCCGTGAAATAAACTCTGCATGGAGGCTTTGCTGTTCGACGTGGGTTATGCAGCGGCGGTGGCAGCGTGGAATGCAGCCTTATTCCGTTAACTAGGGGTGGCGTAGGTGGGCCAATTCTTCACCCCTCCCCCTCCCCTCCCCGTGGGCCGCGGTCGATGTTGTTGGGTTTTAAGATTCACATTATGTTGGAAGAAGAGTAACTGGTGGCAAACGCCGGCGGGGCAGGCTCCTCCCACCCACAGCGAAGGAATACTGGAGTGGAGCGTCAATGCATATCTGCCGTCCGCTCACCTGCGCACACACACCATAATAATAACAAAAACAACAACAGCATGGTTAGATTTGTTTAATTTTTCTGTAAAAAAATTTATATTTTATATTATTTGTTTTTTTTTTAAAAAAAAAGAGTGTCGTTGTAAACGAATAAGGAACGGGAAGAATACGAGATGAATGAAAACAAACTTAAAAACAAACAAAATAAATTTTAAAAATGAACAAAATAATCAACCAAATAGAAAAAAAGAACGAAATAATCAAGAAAATGGGCAAAATAAACAGAATGATCAACAAAATTAACAAAATAAATTACAAAAATTAATATAAAAATTAACAAAATAATCAAGAAAATGTACAAAATAAACAAAACCAATAAATTAATTACAACATTAATTTTAAAAATGAAGAGGATAATCAACAAAATAGAAAAAAAGAACAAAATAATCAAGAAAATGTACAAAATAAACAGAACGAATAAAATTAATTACAAAATTAATTTTAAAAATGAACAAAATAATCAACCAAATAGAAAAAAAGAACAAAATAATCAAGAAAATGGGCAAAATAAACAAAATGATCAACAAAATGTACAAAACAAACTACAAAATTCTCATAGAACTTAAATATCAACACACACACATACAGTGACACTCACCAGCCCGGTGTTCACCACTGGGGGGGCACGTAGCTGTAGCTGGGTGTCCCTGGGGCCCGATACGTTGGCATGGTAACCTGGTGGGGGGCGACGGGGGCTGGTGAGGGAGTCGTCAACAATGTTCCTGCGAAGAAGGAAACAAATCTAAATAAAATAAAAAATTTTAAAAAAAAAATGGGCAAGAACGAGCGATTCTGTAAAAAATCCTACAACAGTAAATATGCATTTGTATTTCCTGTTTAGTATTCTTAGATTAGATTAGATTGTGTCAGAATGAGAGTATGATATGTCCGTTTGTGAGCGCTTTGAAACGTCCTGCTTTTCGTCCTAAAGGCTGATCTGCGTCACACGTCCAGTCAAACACGCCGTCCTGAACCTAACGGCACACAAACACGTCTAATATTTCATGTCTTTATCGAACCATTAAATCCTCTGAGCGCTGCTGGGAAAGGGAAGTGACTCAGGAGAAAAAAAAAAAAAAAACATCCGACAACGATCCACGAAATGAGGTTTGAACAGATGTGGAGTTAAAACGACTCATAAAACACCTTTGACTGAGAACAGCTGATCTGCGTCACACTGGGGGGGCTGGGGGTCCGTCACAGACTTTACCCTCACTAATTTAACATTCAACAGTAGTAAAAATAGGCGGGGTTTTCGGCAAAAATCTGGCAATACAATAGAAATCACGATACTGTTAAAAAGGACATTTTTTTGTTTGTTGTTTTACAGTCATTACGGTTTCAGATCCTGCTCAAATGTTCATTATTATATAATTATATTAGTTCATAACATTATTTTTGTCCCAGTAAATGAACTAAGATCTGCCTCTGACAATAACCATTAATTAATAAAACTGTCTTAAACAATAAATAAAATATAAACGATAAAGAAAAACAAAATGAGGCGAAAAATGTTTTTTTAATGATATTTCAGAGTAAGAGCTTATGACTTTTATGATAATCACACTATTGTTTAAAAAAAAAACAACAAAAAAAAAACAGGAAGATGACTTCATTGACCACATAATTACAATCCTTTCTGCGTCTAAAAAAAGCTTAATCTTGTTTTAAAAACGTCCCGTTGTCATGGCGACATAGAACAGATCCGTAACCAACTGGAAACCGGCTGCTTACCTGCGGACATGGCCATGGTAGTGCCGGCAACCATTCCCATGGCGACACCATTAGGGCGTGCAGGTGGGATGGGCGGGGCATACATGGCTGCAGGCATCCCATTGGGCTGGACGACTGTCGTGTGATGGATCACATGGGGCGGAGCAGCGTACAGCGGCTGTGTGTAGTAAGTGCCTTGTTGTTGTGAAGGTATTAGCGCCTGAAACAGAACGAAAGGTTAAAAACAGGAGCCGTGTCTTTGGTCCATTACATGTGTGAGGTTCCAGGTTCCAGTCCGGCGGTCCGGTGAACCAATCAAATCGTTTGGGTAAATCAATTTATTATTATTTTTTAATAATTTATGATCTGCATTAATAATTGGGTCTACATTAAAATTACATTGATTTACTGTGAATAACGTTGTCAGCGCAGCACGGCGCTTTCAAGACGCTGTCATTAACCTTAACCTGCTCAGGTGGCAGCGCTGCAGCATAGGAATTTATGAAAGTCCTTGTGAACATTTCAATACAATAAAACAATGTTAATTTGCAATTACACTAGTGAACAATCCCAAAGCGTGAGCAAACGGGGCGTGTCCGTACGGATCAAACAGATGTGCTGTCAGCGTAATAAGTTACTCTGATTACATGACAGAGACGTGCTACCGTTTGATTGGACCGCTGTTGTGTTGCTTGCGGACTGCTTCTGACCTGTGCATAGGGGTTCTGTTGGGGGTAGGTGCTCCTGACCGGGTACACAGCTGTCTGGTAGGGGTTTGGCGAGGAGGAGTATGGGGGCACCGTCCCAGTGTTTGGAGAACAGGACATTTTGAACGGAGTACCTGGAGCGTAGCCTGAAGATGGAAGACCATAAATGCACCAGTGTTTAAGAAGGAATGCGTAAAAGTGGGTTTAATTTCCCTACATGTCACTACGTCTGCGATAAACGCATCACAAAATAGTGCAAAAAATGTAAAACAATCAAAACAATAGTAGGAAAATCCATAAAATAATCCAAAAAAAAATTTTTTTTTAATGAACAAAAAAATTACAAATAAAGAAAATCCACGAAATAAATGTAGAAAGAAAATCAAATCACTCTAATAGATGAGCAACGTGATTTAAAAATAAACAGGAAAAGCAACAAGAAATGAATAAAATAATCGACCGAATGAACAGAACAGAGTAAAAACGCTAAGAAAACCATACAAAAATGGACAGAACAGGCAGAAACCGAAGTGCGCAAAATACCACACACAGATGGGTGACAGATCTACAAACATTCCAACCATAGATACAACAGATCGCGTTCGCACCCGTCAGACCGCGGTAAAGAACAGAACGCTGGTGGAACGTCTGAAATGACTTCTTACCGCTGGGGAACGGCGGGTTGGCTCCGGGGTAAACACTGGGAGTGTAGGCTGGAGCTGCTGCTGCATAACCCACAGGAAACCCAGCTACGAACAGCACAAAAGAAAGACCACAACACCAGTTAAACAACACTCACATTCACTACGCGGACAAAAGGATGTGGACACGTTGGATTCAGGTGTTTCTTTTATATCAGGGCGTCTGCGGGGTTAAATCAGTCAAATGTAAAACTTTTTATTTACGTTTATGACCTTAAACTTGATGATTTCTTTAGGCTTTTTCCCTTTCAGGGTCGCAACAGCAAATGAGGATTTTACCTCCTTGTGGCTATTGGGATGTATAGCGGGATCACTTGGGTCTCGAACCGGCTACTTTCCACACCAAAGTCAGTGGCGTTAACCACTGAGCTACACAATCGCTTATGAAAAATTACTTTTAAAGTCATTAAAATATCTTTTCTATTTATCCATTTCATTTATATTTCTTCTAAGCGTGTCAAACATTATGGACCTTGTAGTTCTGGAACATTATGTTACCACCCAGATTTCCTCAGACAGAACTACAGGCCAAACCAGTGACGTATATTAATATAGAATGACTGAGTCACTGGGACAAACCAATGAATCCACTACCGGAGGATTTTCTTGGTAGAACCAATAAATGAACGATCAGATCAATTTAAGACATGGATGAATAGAATTTATGACCCACATACTTTTGTCCACATAGTTTACATCAGACTGTGTGTGAATGTCATGACCGTGCTGAGGGCGAAGGGGCGTGGGGGGTAGCTTTACCTGGGTAACTTATACCTTTAGGATTGGTAAAGGGGACCCCTGTTGGTGCAGGGCTGTAAACCGGGTTCATTGTGGACGCCTGCTCGCCGAGGCTGCAACAACACATTAACATTTTAGAACATTTTTCTGCTTTTACTCCTTAAAGCAGTGTTTCCCAACCTTTTTTTGTTTTTCCACTACGGCACATATTTGACATCAGAAAAATCCCAAGGCACACCACAAAAAAAAAAAAAAAAAATGTAACAAAAAGTACATTTATGAAATATAATCAGGGTGTCTGCAGGGTTAAGTCCGTCAAATTTAAGACTTTTTATGACCGTTATGATTTAAATTTATGAAAAATAACTTTCTCTTGGCGCCGGTTTCTGTGAAAGTCCTTCCTTCAGTCTGTTTCCTGTACTGATGCATTATGGACCTTGTAGTTCTGGAACACCATGTTACCACCCAGATTTCCTCAGACAGAACTACAGGCGAAAAACCAGTGACGTATATTAATATAGAATGACTCAGTCACTGGGACAAACTAATGAATCCACTACCGGAGGATTTTCTTGGTAGAACCAATAAATGAACGATCATATGAATTTAAGATGTGGCTGAATGTAATTTATGACCTTAAATGGAAAATCGGAATGTTTTTATGACTTTTTATGGCTTAAAATTCATATTATTAAATTTAACACTAATGTGTCGGAGTCAAATACAGCGCATGGTACAGTCGAAACGAGTGTTGAACGTATGACCCCTCCCACCCTCTGAGCTGCACAGTGGAAGAGGGCGGGACACAGATGATGTCACAGTACAGTCATGGTGCAAACGCCGCTCCGGAAACCGTCAAACCCAACAGAAGAGCCAGTATCATCTCTAGATGTTTGTCTTTTGTACGATCTTATGCACGCATTTTTTTCTTGTGCTTTATTCTGTTGGTGCTTTCACCCGTGACTCCCCCCGTTGTGGATCAATAAACTCTCATTTTATCAACGTTAGTAATTAATGCAACAACAATGATAAGCACCCATATCTGGCTCCAGTCATTGAACTGATGTGGTTTTACAAACGCCATGGACACACCGCAACCGAAGCATCAGTGTCAATGAAATGTCAATCCACTACAGTTTCATATGGTTTGAGCCTTTGGTCACATGACACCGGCGTTGTCGGTGCCGTGAAATGGTATTTTTGGAGAACAAGTCCTAGAGCGTAAACATGTCCCAGCGCCACCCTAGCGTTGGCGTATGGATATGTACAACACCACTGTATAGAAACGATGACGCCATGGTACCACATGACCAGAAGAAGAAAACCCCGAACAGAACCTCTCGCACATGCTCAGTACATTCTTCTGTGGTTTGACTGTATCGTACCATAGGCTCTGTCAGCGTTTGTGTACAGCACCACATATAGGTGCGGCATACGTATTACACCGTTTAACCCAGTTTTCACTTATGGAACCCATATGTGCGTGGACACCAAACTGTTAGAATCCACAAAAGAAAACTATCAGGAGTGTTGTGGTGCGGATGTAGCCTCAGAGTTTCCCTTGTTTCCTAGTCAACTACAGTCCATAAATACTGAAAGAAACACACAGTATATCACACTACGTTCTAAAACCAGCCACCGAAGACTGGAATCATGTTCAGAACCTTCACCCACAGTGCTCTAAAAATGATTGGGTCTCAACTGAGTAGGAGTTAATTTGGTTTGGTGGGAGTTCCAAACCAAGAGAAAATAACCCACAGACACATGACTATTACACACAGTTAAGTTACTTCAAAGCATTTACTCGTTAACTTCACTGTATCGTGATATAATCAGAAACATCACCACCTCCTAAGGACCGAAATGTTGGAGGACACCAGTAATGAGTAAAGACGGAGCTTATATAAATGGAAAAACATGTGTAAAATGCATGTGGGTGTGTGTGTATATATGTGTATGTTTGTATGTGTGTGTGTGTGTGTGTGTCGCCCTGTTAGGCAGTACTCTATTTCTGTCTGTGTGTCCTGACTGGGCAACAGCAGGTGCAGTACAATGAACAACTGGAGCTCCGTCCGTCTGTCTGTCCGTCCGTCTGTCCGTCAGCACTGACTGAATCACATGGAGCCGCCAGCGAGTCCTCAATCTGAATCTGACTTCACTCATTCATTTGCTTTGACGTGTTCCAGATAAAGACACTCCTGATGGCGCCGATACACACTCATTCACTTCTATGATAAGACGATAGAAACACTTTATCCACATTTGGACATAAATATGTGGACATCCTTCACACATTAGACACACTCTAACATGGATCACAAAGTCTGGGCAGAAAAAACAAGCAGAGCCAAACATCATCATCATCATCATCATCACAATAATTCAGTCCTGACTATTCCTTACGTTACTTCACCAAAAGGTTTAGAACATCCAGAGAACATCACACCATCAGTTCTACTGGATCCACGTCAACAACAGTTATGGACGATTGATCCAGTCAGCGACACATACCTTCACTGGGGTTCGTCTCACAAGGTCATTGGTCAGGTTCCACACCTGAGGATGGGACGGTAAGAACGTATGAACGGTGTTTAGTCCTGGAGAAGGTTGGAGCTGTGGAGGCTTCAGGGACAGACAGATGGACTGACAGGTCCACAGACGCTCCAAACACCCACCGGCTCCACCCACCTTCTTTATCCAACCCTCCTTTAGGGGCACATGTGTTGTGGCCACTTCTACAGGCACAGTCCATGGGGAGGGGGGCGACAGATTTAGACCGGTGCTTTCCCACCCCGTCAGCTTCAGGCCAGATCAGTCAAACCATGAACATGACAACTGGTGGACGGGGTAGGCGGGCTGGTGGAACCAAGGGCCGCCATGCTGCAAACTGGACTTTGTCTAATTATAATTAATTATCAGTTCCAGCCCACACGGTACATGGACTCAGTTTTAATGTCATTCCATCACAGATTCCCAGGTCTTCAGCATGAATGAACAAGATACGCATGTACAACATTCACTAAAAATAGATTTAAAGAATAGGTAAAAACTATATAATAAACATAAAAACATTTGAATCTGTACAAAAGTGCACACACTATGCATTAGCAACAACAGCTTAAAGTGGTAGTGATTAAAGCATCAACATGAGTGCCATATGGTGGCACACATATACACACACACACACACATACATACACACATTATACCTATCCATTATTATTATTATTTTTATTGATCGATTATATACAGTGGTAATAGTATTGACTTTTGCAAAGACCGTCACATTTAAGACCAAAAGTTTTTGTTCTTGTTAAAGATGGTTTTTCATAGTTAATTGGTTTATCACACAAAACTGCAATGGAAAGACATTTAAGTCCAATTAAGAGTCACATGAACAAAAAAAAGGCAGATGACGAAGGATGTTACAACAAGAGAAGATGAACAGTTTAAAACAAACATGTCCATAACTATAACTAACCCTAACCACAAACGCACAAACATACAAACACAAACATACCAAAGATAAGGACACACAGGATGATGCTGATGGACACAGTGATCAGCTCCAGTTCACTCAGAAGCCAACAGTCAGTATTAGAACTACTGATCCTCACTGGGCCTCTGAACAGGTTCTGTCCATCACAGCCAACACCACCACCTAGTGTTGAGAAGAAGGTACTGGCACCATGGTCCACTTGGCTTCCAACTCCCCATATTCTAGGATTTATCACACCAGAGGGTTTGTTTACAGCTGTTTAAAGGGAAACTGTGGCTGACGGAGCAGCACTGGGCCCAAGGCCAAGCTTTCAGGTTCTTCAGCTTCAGAGGGTTTTGTGTTCCGATCGCTCTTTGAACAAGAGGGCGCCGGGGGTTCCAGCCACTCCAGAACTAATTAGCAGTGGAGAAACATTAGTTCCTCCAAAGAGAAAAACAGACGGGAAGAAAAGGGGTTGGGGCAAATGTGATTTCCATTTAGCTCTGCGTCGGCACCAGCTGAATGTTGATTACTAACATGCCTGGACCACAATGAAATGTCAGCACAACAGAGCAGGCTGAGGGCACAAGACCTCGCCTCCTGTTTTCCCATAAACAGACGCAGATAAACCACAACAATGTCCCAGAGAAAAATGGAGAAAAGCTGGAAATGTGTGTCCTCTTAGACTCCATGCCGTCTTTGATGAAGACCAGATATGCAAACTCACACTCAGCAGCTTTGGTTCCAAGAAACATTCTGGAAAACATGCCAAGTTCTAACACCGAGAAGCAAGGGCGCCAGGGTCCCATAGGAGGGTGACCCCCACGGAGAATGACCCCCACGGAGAAGTGACCCCCATGGAAAAGTGACCACCATGGAAAAGTGACCCCCACAAAGAAGTAACAGATAGAACCCTTTCAGTTGTTCTAAGGTCAGATAGAACCCTTTCAGTTGTTCTAAGGTCAGAGGTCACATAGAACCCTTTCAGTTCTAAGGTCAGAGGTCACATAGAACCCTTTCAGTTGTTCTAAAGGTCAGAGGTCACATAGAACCCTTTCAGTTGTTCTATGCACAGTTGAACAGGGCTGGTATAATCACATCTAGTCTGGGTCAGTGATAATCTATAAACCCAATATGGTATGAATTCAACCAATAGTTGTGCTGCTT
>JAPSES010000115.1:13368852-13383503 GCA_029822895.1 Maxillicosta whitleyi
CTCAGTTGGTTGTTTATGTGTCATGTAACGTTAGCATACCGTACACTTATTCAGCCTGTTGTTCTCTATTCTATTTTAATTTATAATTGTCTTTCAACATGACATGTCCGTTCTTGGTGTTGGATTTTATCAAATACATTTCCCCTCTTTTCCTTCTTTATTATGAATTTTATGGGTGTGACTTATACTCCGGAGTGACTTATAGTCCAGAAAATACGGTAATAATAATCATAATACAACTCCGTGGCTAATATTTGTGTTATTTATTGATTTATTATTGTCGATTACTTTTTTTTTTTTTGGTGCAACAGAGTGGGAATGTTCATAAGTTTTGGCTATAAAAAAACAAAAAACAATGACTGTATTAAGCTTTTCTTTGACTCCATATGTAATAAAAACACATTGAACTAAAAAAAACAACAACCTATAATTTATATATAAGAAATAAGATTTTCAGTTTCATCGCTATGTTATTAATTTCAACCACTGATAATGAATAATCGCAGCATGTTGAAAGTTCTCACATATTAATAGACCAACCACACAGATTATTATTAGTTTTATTGTTAGTTTTAATCCTCGTTAACTGCTGTACACCACAGCAACAACACAAAAACACCTTCCTTCATTTATTCCCTTTTTTCTTACCTTCCATCCTTAATTATTGTTTCTTTCTTTCCTTCCTACCATTATTCCTGTTTTCTTTTTTCCTTCCATCATTCCTTTGTTTTTCCTTCCTTCCATTATTCCCTTTTTCTTTCTTTCCTTCCTTCCTTCTGTCTTTCCTTCCATCCTTCCTATGTTTTCTTTCATTCCTTCCTTGTTTCTTTCCTCCCTTCTTCCTTCTGTTTTTCCTTCCATCTTTTCTTCATTTTTCCCTTCCTTCGTCTCATCCACCATTCCTTCCATCCTTCCTAAGTTGATTAAAATGCTACATTTCCTCTTGCGTATCAGTAACATTCATCTGTATCTGTACAAAAACTCTCATCGCTGTGAATTTATTATCGATCTGTTTTGATATATTGCTTGTTATTTCTTATTGTTCTGTTATATCGAGCTTTTTGTGAACCGCAGACACCTGGTTCGGGTTCTATAAATCATGTTCCGTCGGGTCCCGGTGGGTCAGGAGTCTGTGCATGTCAATAGAAAGGCTAAAGCGGAGCGCGCGCCGGCGTCCTCCGCTGGCGCCTCGTTAATGCAGAGGAAGGTGGGCGGGGCGTCCTCCACACATGCTCAGTCCCCTCTGTCCACCCATCATCCCCGTGTCAGAAACCCGCGGGACCCCATGCATTACGGTGCACCCTCCACGGGGGCCAGGGGCCGACCACCGATCGATGACGGTGATCAGAGAGGGAAATTACACTCATAACTTATTCAATGGCCCACAGGTACAACAACGACGTGAAGCACATAAAGATCCTGACCAAGGAGGGCTGCTTCCACATCGCAGAGAACAAGAAGTTCAGGAGCATATTAGTGAGTCCTTTCAGCTGCTTTTATTTATTTATTTATTTTTGCAGAAATTCCACCGCTGCAATTCATAAATAAATCATGGCGCTCACTTAATGAAGTGTCAAGACTTGAATTTTATTTTAGCAGTGTGCACAAAAACAGGCATGATTAGAGACATGTTTATACTGGCCCCGGGGTCTGGGCATTATACACACGTCCAGGCGCTTTTATTGATGCCGGGGCCGGAGTTCATGTGTCTGATTTATCAATAACCTGTTTTTAAGCTTTCTGCAGGAATACTGTGGCAAAAAAAGACCAACGGTTTTACACAGAGATTAACCCTTATACACACAGAACTGGTTCGGTGGTGGGCTTTACTCACTTCCTTCCTTCCTTCCTTCTGTCATTTGATCTTTCTTTCTTTCATTGTCTTTATTTCTCTTTCCTTCCATCTTTGATCCTTTTGATATTTCTTATCTTCTTGTGTCTTCCTTCCTTCTTTCCTTGGTTCCTTCCCTCCTTTCTCACAACTTTCCTTCTGTCCTTTAGTCTCTGTTTCTATTATTCCCTCTTTGTCTTCCTTCCTTCCTTCATCCTTTCCTTTTGTCCTTTGATCTTTCTTTCTTTCATTGTCTTTATTTCTCTTTCCTTCCATCTTTGATCCTTTTGATATTTTGTATCTTCTTTCCTTGGTTCCTTCCCTCCTTTCTCACAACTTTCCTTCTGTCCTTTGGTCTTTCTTTCTATCATTCCTTCTTTATGTCTTCCTTCCTTCCTTCCTTCCTTCCTTGTTTCCTTCTGTCCTTTGATTTTTCTTTCCATTATTCCCTCTTTTTCTTCCTTCCTTCCTCCTTTCCTTCCATCCTTTGATCTTTCTATCATTCCTTCTTTGTCTTCCTTCCTTCCTTCTGTCATTTGATCTTTCTTTCAATCATTCCTTCTTTAGGTCTTCCTTCCTTCTTTCTTTCCTTCCTTGTTTCCTTTCGTCCTTTGATCTTTCTTTCTAGATATTTTTTTTCTTCTTCTCTTTTATTGATAATTCTTTTCCTGCTACTTTTTGTTATACTTGAATGTTGTGAGGGTTAGAGTTAGTTAGTTTAGTTACTTTATTTTGAAGGTGGCTACAGACATAGTATTTACATATTTTATTAATGAATAGATGTGACTGGCTGTTGTCATGTGATGTCCATGTTTGACCAAAATAAACCCTTTTTTTTGCTAGCGGTGGAATGAATTTGCTCATTAATATTAACAGAATCAGTATTTACGTGCAGAGAAGATATTTCATGTAGATTTCCATGTGTTTTTGTTCTTTATCAGGAGTTGATTGAATACTACAAACACCACTCACTGAGGGAAGGTTTCAGAAGTCTTGACACCACGTTGCAGTACCCGTACAGGGAACCGGAGAACGCCGCCACGCACCGCATCAACCGGTCGGGCGGAAACTGTAAGTGCACATTTAGAAAAATACGACCGTTTTTATTCACTTATTGGAAGATATTCGTCACTGAAAAGGTTTCACCCTGGATGGAAGTTTCACTAAACAAACCAACATAATCTAATATTTCTAATGAATCAACCCTATTTTTCCACAGACTGTATTTGTCACTGAAAAAATCATTATTTATCATTATTATTTTAAGTTAAGTATGTATGTATGTAAAGTTATGGATTCATCAAGTTTTTCCTCAAATCAAAACACATAATTTATTTTAGAGTTGCTAAAATAACGCTGTCTTATAAACGTCACGTGTTACATCCGCTGATAGTTTTCATTATGGCTTGGTTAGCTTAGCCATGTTAGCTTAGCTTGGTTAGTTTAGCTCAGTTTTTCGACAATACTCATCTTTTTGGTTGATTTTGTTTTTGTTACTTATTTTTATTTATGCTGCTTATTTGGTTTATTATTTTTTTTAATCATTTTTGCTTATTTTGTTCTGAATTTTAGTCATGTGACTATTTAATGCATTTTTGTTCATCGCTTCATTTTGCATACAATTCTATGAATTATTGTTCATTTTGTGACTATTTTGATCATTTGTTCATTATTTTGTTGCTTGTTTTGTTAGTTTTCTTGCTTATTATACACGCTTTATGTTTAATTTTATTCTTTTTGTGCATTAATTTTGTTGCCTGCTTTGGTGTTTTTATAATAATAATAATTTTGATGGGTTGTTTTTTTTCTTGTTAATTTTTGCTCTTTTGATAGTTCCTTATTTTGTTCTTGCTGCTTTTGTTTGTTTTTGCTGCTTATTATGTACATTTTCTGTTCATTTTTTTTTTATTTTTATACTTTGTTGCACACTTTGATGATTTCTGACTTTTTTTTATTGTTTTTCAAATTTTGATGATTTACTGATATATGTATTTTTTTTTCAATTTTGTTTTTCTTTTCCCTCATTTTGTTGTGTTCACGTCTTATGTATTTTTTGGTTTGTTTTTCATTTAATTTTTCTAATTTCTTCATTTTCCACATGAAAACACACAAACTCTTCTTGATGGAATGTATTTATCTCAAAGTTTTAGTGGCGTAAAATGCCGTTTCCATGGTGATGAAGCTAAAGCTGTCAGATAAATGCATCATAATAAGACCCACTGTATCTCAGTCATGTACTGGAGTAGACGAGTTTCGAATATATCTGATAACATATTTTCTCCTTCACATCCTCTGTTTTCTTACCCATCGTCCCTAAAAAAAGCCTTTGTGTTATTTGTTGGTGAAACTATCCGATCTCGTCTGATGTTAATCGTCTCTGACTGTTCTGTCAAACGCCGGTTGGAGAATCCACTGAGCATGTTATTAGATTTGATGGCGTTCTCTGGATGATTACTGAAGATCCAATCTGCTTCAGTTTCAAGGGAAATGTGGACGCACCTTTAACATGTTCATCATGTCGGCAGTTACAGCCCAACGACTGTTCGCGTTTAACATTACGTTCACCTTCTTTTCCTTTTTCAAGCTTTCCTACGTTCCTTTTGTTCTTTGATATTTCTTTCGTTCTTTATGTCTTCCTTTCACTTTCCTTCCTTCCTTCCTTTCCTCTTTCAAGTTTTCCTTCCTTGTTTCCTTCCTTCCCTCTTTCAAACTTTCCTTCCTTCTTTCAAACTTTTCTTCCTTCTTTCCATTTGTCCGTTGATTATATCTTCCTTCCTTCCTTCCCTCTTTCAAGCTTTCCTTCCTCATTTCCTTCCTTCAAACTTCCCTTCCTTCCTTCTGTGCTTTGATTATACATATCTCCCTACCTTTCTTCCTTTCCTTTTTCAAACTTTCCTTCCTTCTGTCCTTTGATTCTGTCTTCTGCCAAATGAACAGTTAGGATTTAATATCTGGAAGAATTCCACATCTCTATTTTCACCTTCTGATTTACTTCCTTCCTTCTTTCAAGCTTTCCTTCCTTGTTTCCTTCCTTCAAACTTTCCTACCTTCCATCTGTCCTTTGATATTTATTTCAGTTATTCGTTTTTAGGTCTATCTTTCTTTTTCTTTCCTTCCTTCCTTCCCTCTTTACTTCCTTCAAAATTTCCTGCCTTCTTTCTGTCCTTTGATATTTCTTTCCATCATTCAATTTCTTTTTCTCTCCTTCCTTCTTTCAAACTTTCCTTCCTTCTTTCCATTAGTCCATTGGTTATATCCTCCTTCCTTCTTTTCCTCTTTCAAGCTTTCCTAACTTCCATCTGTCCTTTGATATTTCTTTCTGTCTTTTGTTGTTTAGGTCTTTCCTTCTTTCCCTCTTTCAAGCTTTCCTTCCTCATTTCCTTCCTTCAAACTTCCCTTCCTTCCTTCTGTCCTTTGATATTTCTTTCTGCCATTCATTCTGTCTTTTCTTTCCTTTTCTTTCTTTCCTTCCTTTCTTCCTTCCCTTTCAAGCTTTCCTTCCTTCTGTCCTTTGATCTTGCTTTCCACCATTCCCTCTGTCTTCCTTCCTTCTTTCCTCCCTCTTTTGTATCAGTAACATTCATTTATATCTGTGTAAAAAACTAACCTCACTGACAGTTTATTATCGGCCCAGTTTAATATAAGGCATATTATTTGTTGTTTCTTATAGCATGGACACACACTTAAAATATATAATAACCTTGGAAGACTTGGGTTATTCCTAAAACTACTAAATAGCCATTAATGATGCAGACGTTTGAGGCTAAACCAAAGAAACTCACAGTAACACAGTGAGTTTTGGAAATATAAATACATCACATTAAACTTATCTGAGAAGAAGATTGTACAAGAATGCAGTCACGCCTGAGTTACAGCTGGACCACTGTCACTATGAATATGCAAATCCAAACCTATTCTCCGTGCGGTAATGCAGAGAAAACACTGTATGCTCCTTCCAATTAAATGCACAAGTGAAGAGGTCGCCTCCTTTTTAATGATGCAGCTTTGGTGAGATGTTTCTGCCGAACCTTATCAGTGCTGTGGAAAAAGAAGGGAAAGTGGGAAATTTAGGACCGGATTTAACATGACATGCACTCAAGCTGTGTTTTAGTGTCTTCATTTAACCAGGAAAATCCTAAACAGCATATTATACATGTAGGAAACTATGGTCGCGGAACAAAATATTAAACCACCCCTTGTTTTCTTTAGTTTCTTGTTCATTTTAATGCCTGGTCCGACTAAAGGTCCATTAGTTTGGACAAATATAATGATAAAATCAAAAACATCTCATGATAGTTGAGTTTCAGAGCTGATATCTATCCATTTTCCATGTTTTCTTGATAAAAACCAAAATCACTTCAGTTCTTACATTAATATCTATGTCATTGTACTGACAAAAACAGTGCTTTTATTCATTCCATTTTTTCTTTTCTGTCTGTTTTAGTCACATGACACACACAGGAGTTAAGACTGGATTATATAAACATTGTTTTTGATAGTCTAATATTTTTTCTACAACTGTATATAGGTCTCTGCATTTTATACACAGAATTAGCATTAGCACGTTAGTGAGCTGCCATTGTTTTCTGTTTTAATGAACTGTTTTTGATGGCTTTTTTTTTTTTAAAGTTTAGTTTATTTCAAACATGCAACAAACCAAAGTAATTCTTTTTGGACTTTTACAAAACCTATACATATACACAGAAACAAAGTATGACTTCATTTGCATATTAGAAAAGAGTGGGAGGAAGTAGAAGTCGTCTCCAATTTTGCTTATTTCACTTTTGGTGGTCTAATAATTTTTTCCATGACTGTACATGGTCGGTGTGTTGGTGTGTTTCCATCATGACTTTGCTGGTTTACACAAGGAACTGAAACATGCAACTATTATTCATTATTTGTACTTGAAATCAATACATTGCACTTTCTTTTCTGTTTTTTTTAGTCACATGACACACACAAGAGTTAGGACTACATTACATAACCGTTGTTTTTGATGGTTTCATACTTTTTTCTATGACTATATACAGGTCTCTGCATTTTACACACAGAATTAGCATTAGCATTAGCGAGCTGCCGTTGTTTTTCTGTTTCAATGAACTGAATGGTGTAAAAGAGTTTTTGTCCATTATGCACTTTATGTATGAAATACGCTGCAAAAAAGACAATAAACTAACCGAATTAATTTCATTAAAGTGCTTCAAGTTCTGGAGGCTGATGTCATAACATGCACTTGTTTGACCAAATCTGCCTGTTAATGTTATTTATTTACTTTTTATTTGTCTTGTGCTTGTGTTTAAACAGTTCTCTTACATAAAACAAACTAAATAGACAGTGAATCTCCATCAGTATTAGGCTAAATTATCACTAAAAACACTTTTGAAATGAGTGAAATTGCACAGAAGCTGTTTTTTTTTATGCATCTGAGCCTTATGTTCTGCCTGTTTTCTTCTTCTTCACATTTGGATTTTTACAGACATGTTTTCTCTTTGCTTCTCTTTCCTTCTGCAACCCCTCCCGCCCCGTCCCATCCACCCCACCCCTCGCCGCCCCTCCACTGCCTGGCCATAGCCCCATTGCTCTGCGGCCTGTCTTTTGTAACTCCTGCCGGCTACAGCTTTGTACCTCCTTCCTCTGCCCCCTTCTGGTCAGGTACAGGTATCGCTTCTGTCTCCATCTGTCCTCCTCCTTTAGCCCCTTTTCCACCTACATTCCCAGGAACTTTTATTACCAGGAAGGTAAAAGTATTCCTGGAAATCTGTGTGCTTTGCTTTTCCACTCAAAATTTATTCAAATGAGGAATGTTTTTGTTTTTTTTGCTAAATATACTCTTCAACATATTCAGATTTGTACTTGTAGGAACCAATGTTTATATATTAGACAACTTTTTTCCAAATCATCCAATCAAATGAACCTTGTAGAAGTGGAATAAACAAATTTGCAGCCGCTCACTGGCTTCAGTGGGTGAATGTAAATGTGGAAAATTAAAAATGAGCACTTAAATTAATCAAAAATAAAATGTTGTTTTTCATTCTTTTGATTGTACCAACAAATAAAAAATTGGAAATAAGCATATGGACCAAATGTCAGGGTTTCATGTTCGTGATAAAGAAGAATGTCATGGTATTCAAGGGCAGCAAATGCGTTACTGTCAAGGAGGACGACGTAACAACTGAAAAAAATGGTCCAAATAATCCAGGTACTGCTGTTTAGTCTAATACAGTGTTGCCATGGTAACCAATCTAAGTAGAAGCCACTTCACGTAACATATGAAGAAGTCAGTAACATCCGGGTCAAACCAAATCGGATATCAATAATGTCAACATGAAACCCAACATTTGGTCCATTCACATATTTTTATTTTTTTTTTTTAAATTTGTGTGTACAATCAAAACAATGAAAAACTGTTTTTTACTTTGTACACGAATAATGAAATCAGTAGTTATTTTCCCATTTTCCCCATTGTGAATTCTCGGTTGAATATGAAAAGAACAAATGATACACGGATTGAGCTCCACCAATCAGTGTTCTTCACCACATAGCCCCCCAAAAGTCCCGCCCCTCTTCCAGGAAGAGGGGCGGGACTAGGACGGGACTAGGAAAGGTTTCTGTTCAAAGGAATTTTTTTTCAGTGGAAAGTTCCTGCTGCAGTTGGAAAAGGGTCTATTCTCTGCATTTATTTAGTTTCCTTCTTTTTCGTTGTTGGCTGCGTAGCGTGCATGGCTACGGCGCATTTGATCATGGCATAGAATAACAGATAATGCATGCATTTTTGTCATTTTTGTGTTTACATTTTCGCATGCTAACTCCAATGTGTGCAGCAAAACCTAAGAAAGAAGTGGTGTTCAGCTGTTTTTTTGTTTGTTTTTGTTTTTTAGGTTTTTTTTTTTCTTTCTTAAGGCCGAGTTCGGTGTGTGTGTGTGTGTGCTTATGTTTCTGTCCGTCAAAGTAAAGGTGAAAGTGTCCAAATACACAGAGCTCCTCTATATTAGATATTCTATCCCCACGGCCAGGTTGTAGAGGTCTGACATTCCATTTCCACCTGTCAGCTTAGCCCCCAGCCCGACCCACCAGTCAGCGTCTGGAGAGGGAGGACGAGACGGCGTGGTGGGATGGAGCGGCGGTAACTAGCTAACCCGCTCTACGTCTGTCTGTCATAGCACCGCTGCCTCGACAGGACTTCTAGTCTCTGTCTCTCACATACACCTGGCTGTCAGAACACTCGGACTGGACTTTGTCTGCAGCTCCACATAGTCTAAACCACGACTGTAAAAACAGAATTTTTCGCTAAAGTCAATCGGGGGTGTCAAACATACAGCGCATGGACCAAAACAGGGCCACCAAAGGGTCCAAACCAGCCCCTCAGTGAACTCGTTTTAGTTCAGGGGTCAGATATCACCCAAGGACTATTTACAAATATAGAAACATTTATGTATATTTGTGTTGTTGCTATAACACAGATTCAAAATTAAGCTCAGAGTTTTGATATCACCAACAATAAGTATGGTGCAAATTAGTGACATTAGGCATACTGGTCATTAAACGTGTTCATTTGTTGGTCATTTTATTTCTTCTGTTGTTTGTTTCTTCATTATTTTAACAAATTTTTTTACTTTAATTTTTGCTTAAATTCATCATTTTCTTTTTAATTTGTTGCTTATTTTGGTCGTTTTATTATTTATTTTGTTCTTTTTCCTCATTTTTATCAGTTATTTTGGGACAATTTTAATCATTTTTTAAGGTCCAATATATATTTTTATATTATTCTGGCATAAATTATTTAAACTATTATTTTTACATTTAAAAAAATCTTGTTTTTCTTCACTTTTACATGGTTGTTATGGTGGTTATTTACATTTCCATAATGTAATTGTACTTTTTTCTCTTTATAGGTTATTATATTATTATTTTACTGGCCCATCCCACTTCAGATTTCATTGAGCCGTGGCCCCTGAGTTAAAATAATTTCGACACAAATGTTGAAACGCATCCTTTTCCCCTTAGCAACAAGGTTTTGGCGGCACGTGAATCGTCTCCTGTCTTCTGTGTTCGTTATATGTGGATGTGATAATGAATTTAGTAAAAATGTCTCATTGTCTTTCCATCTTGTGTTTGTTTTTCTCCAGTTTTTACCCCTAAAGTGATCGGTGTGGCCATAGCGAGGTACGACTTCAGTTCCAGAGACACCCGTGAGCTGTCGCTGCAGGAAGGCGACGTGGTGAAGATCTACACCAAGTCAGGAGCCAATGGGTGGTGGAGGGGCGAGGTCAACGGCAGGGTGAGTTCACTAATAAAACCAACAAAGAAACAAAATGAACAGCATATGTAACACAATGATTAAAAAGGACAATAAAATAAACAAAATGAACAAAAAAACAAAAAAGGACATAATAAAAATGAACAAAATATGCAACAAATGACATAAAAAGACCAAAAATAATGAATTAAATGAGTCAATTAATAAAAGGAACATAATGAACAGAGAGCAAAGAAAAAGAACAGAATGATTTAATTATTTTTAAAAAAAACAACAAACAGACAAAACAGAATCCACAGAACAAAGAAGAGAATGAACATAATGAATATGTGGAAACAAAAATTAGCAAAATGTGCAACAAATTGAATAAAAAGAACAAAATAATGACTTAAATGAGTCAATTAATTACTAGAACAAACAAATGAACAGAGAAAATAAAATGAACCTCAAAATAGTGGGCAAAATTAACATGATAATAAAAAAAAAAAACTTAAGAAAAACAGCATGAGAATAAAATTATGACGAAAAACAACACAATTCCAATGGAAAAAAATGGATCAAATCACATAATCGGTAGAATAAACCAAATAATGAATAAAACGAAAGTAAATAAATTTTTTAAAAATTCTGAATTCTAAACAAAATGAATTGTTTAATAAAATGCACAAAATAATGAATGAAATTAACAAATTCGTAACATGAACGCAATAAACAAAATGAGCAAGGATGGACACACACACAAAAAAGAATAATATGCAACAAATTTAACAAAAAAAGAACAAAATAATGAATTAAATCAAGCCAGTTAATTAAGAACATTCGTCCAATTCATCATATAATATGTACAGACAATGTTGTTCAGCGACTGGAACCAATTAAGTTCTATATAATTTAATATAATCCAATGAAAATTAAGGAAATACTTCATTTATAGTTTAGTAACAAGCCTCAACCTCCACATTTTTATACCAGTTGTATTTAGTTTTCACCAGAACAGCATCTAACCACAAGAAAGGCTTAGGGGAAAAAACAAAACATAAAATGCGTCTTCATTTACTCTTCACATCATGGAGAGCTGCGGTATTTGCACATAAATACACACAACGTGATGCTGAATCTGTCTGAGCGTCTTCGCCAAGCTGAAAAATTCGAGTGGGAGTGGGTCCATACATCTGCCTGCATTCACAATGAGCACCTTCTGATTAAAGAGCGGCGCCACGTACGAGCACGTACCGCAGCAGCAAATGAAGTCTTTCAAGTGACGATACGTGAAAACGGTTGGAAAGGTGTACACGACGACAAAACAAAAAAGCAAAACAAAAAAAAAAACGTAGGACTAAATCTGAGTCGTCCCCCTCGAGGCGGTGGGAGAATATTTACCAAATCCTCCCGCGTCAAAAAGGCTGTTCTTAGAGCAAAGCGACGCTGGATGTGACAGCGAACAAACAGGCTTAAGAGTGAACAAATTAGAGCGTCAGGTTTATAATTATATATTTACACGAAAACACGACCTAAACAGCAGCGTATAGTGGTATCTGGTTTACATGGGCGCTAATGTTCAACTAATAAACAGGGTAAGTTAAGGTCACATGACTGGGCTCACACAATTTTAGTCTTCAGAGGCCTGCTTTTGTTGTCATGGTAACGCTATGCAACACTATAAACATGCTACACATCAATTTAAACTGAAGAACGTCAGCTAAAAACTCATCAAAATGAATTAACAGAACACATAATATGCACTTAAATGGATAAATAGCTAAAAAAAAAAAAAAAGAATAGACCAATAAGAACAAATGTTGTAACGCTAAGCTAATTCTAAGCAGAACAAGACGAAGAATAACAAAACTAAAGGTCTCATTATGAAAAGATGATAGTGATATTGGATGTGACGGTGAACAAATTAGAGCGTTAGGCTTATATTTATATATTTATACAAAAACATGACATAATCATCTGCATATGGCAGTAACTTGGTTTACATGGATGCTAATATAAAGCAATAAACAGGGTAACTTAAGGTCACATGACTTGGTTCACACATATTCAGTCTTCTTAGGCCTGCTTCTGTTCTGTCTGTGTTGCCATGGTAACACTATACACGTGCTATACATCCATTTAAACTGAAGAGCGTCAGTTAAGAAGTGAATTAACAGAAAACAGAACACAACTCAAATAATACACACTTAAATGGATAAATATCTAATCTTTGTTGCGCTAACACTGAGCGCAACAGCAAAAGGATTATTTGTCTACCAATAAAACTCACTGAATGAGACAAAAACAAAGGTCACATTATGAAGAGATGATGAATGTGGTCTTAAATAGGTTTTTGTATGAATGAAGCTTCCGCTATCGGCTAATATAACATTTTCTGTTACATTGAAATGATTATAATAGATACAAAGATGGAGGATAAATCTGATTGGACTCATGGTCCTTGTTTAATTCTAGTTTACTTTCTTTATTCAGGCATCATTTGATTGAATTTAGGCCTGAAAGATTACAGGTTTAGTCAACTTTTTTGCTAAAATGCTTTGCTCTCAGATGCAAATCCTGTAGCATTTATTTATTTACACATCACAAACAACAATAAGAAAAAAAAAGACATATGCAAGTAACATCACTGTGAAGGAGAGGTTAGAATATTATATAAATACCTCTCAAGACAAATAAAAAAAAAACACATATAAGAAAAAAGAGTTGAGTTAATTAAAATAACAAAAACTTAATCATATAAAACTCTACAGTTTCTCATAAATTAGTCCTTTTCAGTTGCTTTTTAAATAAGGATAAAGAACATGCTGATTGAAGTTCCAAAGATGTGTTCCTCAATATTTTAGAGAATACCGACAGTAAGGAATATCGTAGAGGATAATTGCGAATAACAGAAGACGACATAAACAAAGTCTGGAAAACCTTAGGAAGGTCATGAGTTCAGCGAACATATTTGGACATGAAGACACAAGTCTGGTAAATAGTCGCACAAAAAACAGAGAAAAGTTTGAAATGTTTGAAGAGAGGAGGAGACGAGATCTCTACCATCAAAAAAACGATGTCATTTAAACATCAGCCTAAATTCCGACACCTCTGTGTATTTTGTTCGTGTTGCTAGGCGACAACACCCATTCCGAGACTCTAACTCAGGTGTTTACTTCTGTTGTCCTCTGTCTTCAGGTCGGCTGGTTTCCGTCCACATACGTAGAAGAAGGCGAGGAGTGAAAGGTTCGCCGTGAAAGGAAGAGTCTGAACGGCAGCGGCGGCGTGAGCAGACTGAGCATGTGCACACACCGCCGACCGGGCCGGTGCACCGCTGCTTTCTCCAGTGTTACTTTTCAGAGCAGACGCGTCGGTTTTCAGCCTCCGTCACAGAGCGCCGTTGCCTAAAACCCACTCCAGAGGCCTCTGGGATCGAAGGAAGGGCTACAGTACATTGCAGATGCAAAGACGCCCCATCATTTCTGGTTGACTGTGCAGTTAAGCGACTCCACCCGCTAGCAGCTTGGCTGTCAGCGGGGCTCGAGTCCTGGCCAGACACCTCCTCCTCCCCCCGATTTCATCCGTCCATCCATAATTCACCTTCTCCGTCTTCTTCTGTGAGCGTCCCATCCCCCAACTCCCACCTGTTTCTGCTTGCCAAGTCGGCCGTCACCAGTCTGTCAAAAAGCAGATACTTTCCCATTCATGCACTCATCCATCCATCCATCCATACACCCTTCCTCCACGCCCCCACATCCTGCGGGAAATGAGTCGTCTCAACCGGAAAAGACCCACCAAGCGAAGTCCAATCCACCCCTTACAGCCTGTTTTTGACCTTCGGCGTGTTCGTTTTACCATCGCAGGAGTTTTTATTGACGACTCCGTGACCCAGATTTTCACCCACTCGGCCTCAGATTATGATCAACTCCACACTCACTCGTCCAGGAGATGTACAACAGGGATGGCGTCGGGTAGGGATAGCATCACCGCGCACTGCCAGCAATTGATCGCTGTTGTTCCTATTTTCCTCCCGCCGCCTTCATTCTTTATCTCCGCCCCAGCCTCTTGTGTTATTTGTTTTTTTTTTTGTAGTCGTCTTGGCTGTTAGCAAGCCTCTGCTCTTATCGGTGGCAGCTTTGACGACAGGAGCCCGTTCGCTGAGGGTTTATCTTATTGGAGGCATTACCGGCAAGCTGCGCTACCTGGAAGCCGCCTGAACCCTTTAACCATAGAGCAAGAAGAAAGAAATGGATGAAACACTCAGGCAGACCCAGTTTGTTTTCCTCTTAATCTCCTCTGTCTTATTCTTTTCTCACTTTTCTTTGCTTTCTCAACCCATCATCATCCATGTGTGATGCAGTTTCATCAAGGCTTGATTCGTCAAAGTTGATTTTAACCTTCAAACTAGACAATTTTTGGCTCAATACAGTTATGATTTTTGCAAGAAACCCCCCCCCGAAAAAAAACCAACTTGCAAGTATTTTCCAGCTTCAATCCACCAGAACAGTTTAAAGATTTTTTTTTTCTGCTGCTTATATCTTAATGTCCTCCTTCTTGATCCATTCTCTTCTGCTTTCCACCCCC
>JAPSES010000115.1:13383603-13394551 GCA_029822895.1 Maxillicosta whitleyi
TTGATCCATTCTCTTCTGCTTTCCCCCCCCCCGACCCCCCCCACACACACACACACACACACACACACACACACACCCCACACACACACACACCCCGTGTCCACATTATACACACTGTCTTCTTAATCCACAGTGAAAGAGGATTTTCCCACATTTGGGTAAATGACTAAATACCTTTACAGCAAAACACGCTGCACAACACCTTCGTACTGTTAACAAGCTCCAATATCAACATCATGCACAGGAGAATCGTTTCCAAAAAAAAAAGTCATCAACACAAGCCTGAAGGTGGAGCTAGATGTCCTTGGACGCAGAGTTTTAATCTTTTTGGATTGTGCTTAAACATCGATTTTCACATCCAACAGCAAAAAAAAAGGGGTTCTATGTAGTATTGATGTTTTATACTCACACCAGCAGGGGGCAGCCTAGTACCAGAACACACTAAGTTCTACCAAAACCAACAACAAATCAACACTATGTATTTACAGACCAGATCAGTCAGTGAATTAAGTATAATGCTAATGATTTCACACGTCTGTGTGATGGTATCATCACATTTTTTTCAAACTAAACCTCACAGACACTTATTTTACAGGTGTTTTTTTCATGTGTTGCATCAGCTGATAGTTTACATTATAGCTCTGTTAGCTAAGCTCTGTTTTTAGAGTGAAAACAGCCACCATTACCTCTGTTTTCTGTAGTTTGTGTTGTGTCTGTTTGGAAACCAACAAATACGGTTAGGACTGTCACAGTTTAGTCTGAACTGTGGATTAACAAAGAACAACTTAGCAAAGATATTGACATCCCATAATAATACATAATCAAACTCACCTTTGTAGAGGAAACGTTGCCAACTCATCATCAAACTCAATTATTTCACTGATAATCGCATCCAGTGGAGACAACCGTTATGCTTCTATGTGCATCACTAAAAGTTGTTTCCTTTGGTTCTCATGGTCACTTTTTGATGCTTTGGTCAAAAGCCCAGTGGTGTTAAGTCTCAGTGACTGTACTCCCTCTAGTAGTCACATGAATTCCATTCTGAAAATACAATTAGTTTATATCTCTCTAATTCAGTAGGTTGTTGGAACAGCTGTTTTTTTTTCTAAACACTCCACTTATGATTAACCCTATAAAACCATATGTATCATATTTGCTACATCACATTCTGAGACCTCTGTCTTATTAATAAGATCAATACTTTCCTTAAAAACTTGTTGTATATGACCCGATACATGTTTTCTGTCCCCTGGTGGATAATCATCACACTGCAGCTAATGCAAAGGCTTTTTTCTTTTCTTTTTTTTGCCTTTTTCAATATGGCCTTTACCTTTAAATCATCAGGACACTTTTTTTGTTAAATGTATTCTTTATGTAGTGAAACAATGATCCTTGATTCTTTATAGCTCAGTCAATCCTGAAACGTCTGAACCATTAAATCATTGACAGAAAATTCCAGTTCTTTGAAACCGGAGCCTTTAGTGGTCTTTCTGATCCAAAAAAAGTTTTATTTTCAAATGTAAACTTGAATGTATGAGTTCCAATGTTGTATCATACTTGATACATCAGGTCTCAATGCTCAAATATTAATATTTTTGAACAAACAAAAACATAACACAAATATGTCTAACAAATTGGTGAATCCTTTTCAAAATTGTCAAAGTTCTTCCTCTTTCCTCATTAATTGAATCTTGTAGTGTCATTGGAATGGCATGTATCTAATTGTATACATCAGGTTTTTCAAGAAAACAAATATCACACTGACCATGTAGAGGGCTTCAAAACTCATATCAAATATGATACGTTTGGCATTATAGGGTTAATTCTGTTAGAAAAACGTGTGCATCAAATTTGACATTTCAGGTATATAAGGTGCTTTTTAAATAAACCCACAGAATCAAATATAATACAAAGATATATGGTAAAATACTTGGCTTAGATTTTGTTAAAAAGGTCTAATAAACATCTAAAATAATTTTTTTTTGGCTAGTTTAGAATAGGTGAAGTTTTACAGGGTTAAAAATGACTTAAAATCAAGTACAAATACTACATAAAACCCCTTTAACAACAAAACAAACAAATTCAATCATTTAGACAAAAAGAAAACCACTTTTTTTTTTTTGCCTCATTTCCTTTTGTTCCTCTTCACTTTCTCACATCCACACTTTCACACACTTGCACACACCTACTCGTGACATTTTAGAATCATCCATCTCCACCCGCGGACCAGAAGAATCTACACGTTAACAAAAACAACATCTATTGTACGTTAAATAAGCTAGGGTTTGTATTTTGAGGCGAATTCAGTAAAAACATTGGACGAGCACCGCGTCTGACGTGGAGTTGGAGCTGCTTTCAGAGTTGACATGGAAGTTTAGATACTTGGAGGAGATCAAAAAAGCCTTTATGTGGCTAAGTGGGGGATCCTGCCTCTGGAAAACAGCCCCCGAGGCATCGCTTTCATCCGGAGCGCTCAGCGATCATCTCCGCCCGTCATGTCTTCATTGTGTTGATGCCAACCGGGTATTGTGTCGGAAATATTTAATATATTTTGTGAATCTAAGTGAGGTTTAATTGTACAGATATGCTTTTTTTTTGTACGTGCTTAATGGAGCCATTGTGTTCGGAAATCCTTAATAACCCCTTTCCATCTCGTCTGATTGATGCTATTATACACACAGACTGAAGAAGCAGCGTTATGTCCCTTCCATTATCGACAGTGTCATTAAGTGACCACTAGATGGAAGCATCCTAAACATCTCCTCATCCCCAGCAGTCACCTTCAACTTGGGAAAGTTTAGAGATGACATCATTTGATTAGGAGTTGGGCCAGTGTTTTAGGTGAAGCTCCTGCTTTACAGACCAGATCCAAGCCTGAACCCATAAAAACCCATTTAAGACGCAGCTCCCAAAGGAATGTTTCCCCCATTTACAAGAAATTTCTCAAGAAATTTATCACCATTTATTATAATATTATCCTCAGTTTATTAGTTTTCATCTTTAAAATCCAAAACTATTTCAGTAGCAACTTCTAAATTACTTTTTTTTTCTACTTCTAACAATTCCTCAGTGATTTATTACCATTAATGACAATATTATCTTCAGTATTTTTACAATTTTCAGTGTAAATCAAGTATTTTCCTATATTCACTGATTATATAGATGTTAATTTTCTGCAATGTTGATTCGTCAGTGAAACCCATGTACTTTGATAAATGACAGTTGTAGGAGGTACTTTTTTTGTTTGCTAAAAACACACTTTTTCTTCAGTTTTCTGTTTTAGTCTTTAAAACCCAACTTCTAAATTACTTTTTTTTCTTTACTTCTAACCATTCCCCAGTGATTTCTCATCATTTATTATATTATCTATATTTTGCATTTTTTGTCAAAAAAAAATCTGATTTTCTTTTATTTAATTCACAGATCATGTAGATGTTCGTCTTCTGTAAGAATGATTCACCAGTGAAACCCATGTAGTTTGATAAACGACAGTGATCTGAAGCAAAAAAATAATAATAATAAAAAAAAGTTCACAATTTCTTCAATTTACCCTGTTTTGACCTTTAAAAAACCCAAGACTATTTTAGTGGCAACTTTCATGTTACATTTATCTCCACTTCTATCATCATTTATTATAATATTATTCTCTATATTTTGCATTCAGTGTAAATCATGTAGGCTATTGTCTATTTTCACAGATCATGTCTGTGATCATTTTTTTGTGATGACTGGTAGTCAGTGACACTTGTTATGTTCAGTAAATGACATATTTTGATATAAGTTTTCTCTGTTTTGACCTTTGAAACCCAGGACTAATTTAGTGGTGACTTCCAGTTAATTTTTTTCTTCTAATTCAAAGTATTCCAAAGTGATTTATCATTATGTAATATCCTCTTTATTTTACATTTTGTCAATGAAATTCAGGTATTTTCTTGTATGTAGTTTACTGATCATAAAAAATATTTATTTAATTACATCAAAACTGATGAAGAAGTGACCGTTCCACAACTGAGTATATATACAAAAGTATCTGTATCCGCTGTCATTGATCCAACTCCATGGGAATCACTGTTGTAGAAGATGACGTTTCCATGGTAACTACATTTAAATGACCATGAAAAGATGACAAACTGTATTTCATCCCAATTCTTTCCATGTATTGATAGAATTAGTGGATGAATAGTTATTACAATTTAAACCAGGTAGCTGTTTGGGTCTTTATGGGTTAAACCAACAACAGTCTTTAGGTTTTTATCCAGAACTGGATCAGAACCTCATGTCCACATCGGTGCGTCCAGGCTCGACATTACATCTATAACATGTTTAGGAAAACCTTACAGAGAGCTACAGCGGCACAAATGCCATCCAACAAAAGCCTCTTTCCTGTCTTGGGAGAAGAGGGCTATAATCGCAGACTCCCATAATCCACTCCTGCGCTGCTCCTCCTCCTCCCCCTGGATGAACTCTGACAGCAGGGCCATTTACAACGGCGGGCCTTCCTCTCTCCGAGCTCCGACTGCGCCTCCACACTTTTTTTTCCTTTTTTTTGTGTGAGTGCAGGAGGGACGGGAGGAAGGCTCAAGGGTATCTGTGATCTAATCATTACACCATCTCCTCACCTCGCCGACCCCGTTGCATCCATCTCTCTGTCGACTCCCCTCTCTCCCTCTATCTCACTCTGTCACTTCTTCTCTCGCTCTCTGTACCGCTCTCCTTCGCCATCTATCTTTTATCCAATCTCTGTCTTCTCGCGTTCTTTTTGTATTCTGTCCCTCACACCCTGATGCTCCGCAGGCTGGATCTGCCGCCGCTGGAAGAGAACACGTCTGACTCGATGACGAGTTTCACACAAATCCATAGAATAAACAGGGGTGGTAAACATATGGCCCGTGGACCCTGGGGGGGGCCACTACCGATTTTGCTTCCCCTGAAACATAATCATTTTGGGTCTTTGCTATAAGAAAGTCAGGGTTGGAGCTGGGGCGGGTAGCGGTCCGTGATTGTCAGAGCGAGTGGTGCAAAGTGAAAGTGAAACTGAAGACGCTTTACTATTCCTCTAACTCTCCGGGCCCACTCCACTACTGTATGCTCCCCTGCCCGGGAATGCAGGACCCCATGAATTTGTCATCTTTACCCCCCTACCCCAATGATGCCAAAACCAGTTCACCAAAGGGCACATGCACAGTCGATGGTTTTCGCAAGCATTTTTTTCTCTTACCTTTGTGTTAGCTTATCAACAAATGTTTGTTACGTTGAACGGCAAATATCACGGAAGCGTATTACATTAATGCAAAAAAAAAAAAAAAATTCAGCTCTGTTTTTCTGAATTAATAAGATAATTATCTCATAATTATAAGAAAAAATATGTTTTAAAAAATGTGGCTTTAAAAAAAAAAAAAATTCAGTTTTTCAGTAAAATATATTCCATGTCAGCTCTGTTAATTCCTGTAATACACACCGTATCATACGTTACTATCAGTTCAAATTCTAAATTATACATCCATATAAATGGCAGTAACAATGTTAAGTATTAAATGTTGTAAAAAAAAAAAAAAAGTCACTTCCCTGATAAACGATTAATATGTATGTTTGATATTACCCACGTCCATGACTGAGAAGTGTTCATTCTTTGCTCAATATGGATGTATAGACATGGAAAAAATTATTAGACCACCCCTTGTTTTCTTCAGTTTCTTGTTCGTCTTAACGCCTGGTCCAAGTAAAGGTCTGTTTGTTTGGACAGAGTAGTTTAATTTAACAGCTGATATCTATCCATTTAACGTATTTTCTTGATAAAAACCAAAGTCACTTCAGTTCTTACATTAATATCTATGTCATTGAACTGACAAAAACAGTGCTTCTATTCATTCCATGTTTTCTGTTGTTAATACTGGATTAAATAACCATTGTTTTTGATGATTTAGTAATTTTTTCCACGGCTGTATAATTTGGAATTTGAAGCGATAGTAATGTATGATCTACACACGCCATGGCACTTCAAAGGGGGGGTAAATATGACAGATTCATGGGGCCCAGAGGATATAAGTCAGAAGTTGTGATAATTTTGTGTAAGCTTCGCAGTAAAAGCCACATAATCCAGGTGTTGAACGTCCAACGTTTAGTTTTACTTTTGTTTTCATGTCAAATGCGGTTGTTACAGTACTCATGAAACCCACCCCTATACCTCTGGTCCTTACACTACGGACACCCATCCCTCCACTCTACCCCCACCCTCCTGCTCCAACGGTAGATTTACAATTAATTTATTTTCTGAAGGACCCACAATGTTTACCTTCCATGGGGTCCACATTTGGTAGCGGTGCCTCAGTACAAATGTACATTATAACAATTAATATGGAGTAATTGTGGTCCACGGGCCATATGTTTGACCCCCCCCCCCCAATTAACTGTAGATTTTACTGTTCAGATTTCTTCATTTTCTCATATACAGTGTATTCATTCAGGGACAAGCTACTTTTCTGCTGCCATTTCTGAATATATCTGACCTACATGACGATATGTCCCTCAATCCCCCCCCCCGTGCATCCATCATCCATCTTTTCTGATTTCTACGAAGCCAAAGATGTTTGCTGTTCTTGTGTCTGATACCACGGTACCCGACCGCTGTGGCCTAACTCTAAAACTGTGCAATCCTGACTGTGTAGCATTACCGTATATTGTTGCTGTACCATACTGTAAAATATGTACATATGTGCAAATAATAAAATATACATTGCTTCTTTTAACGTGTTGTGGATGATTGCATGAGTTCAAAGAAGAAAATTAGCGAAATTATATCAAAACAGAACATTTAGTTTTAATATTTTGTCCTTTAATTATCATGTTAGCAATTAGCCTTTTGCTGCATTACAATTTTCAGGAAACCCAAAAGTAGTACAATATACTAATGCATATTAAAGTACAGATTTTTTTTTTAATAATAAAAATATAAAAAACTAAATACAGTATAGATCTGAGGTATTTGCATCATTAATTGATTAGTTAAATTATTATCTGAGGCCTTTTTGATAACTGTTTGTGAATATTCTCTGGTCTATTTTACTTCAGGCAATAAACTCAATATTTATGCTTTTTAGACCAAACAAATTATGTGATCGTCAACATTTTATAAAATCAAACTCAGTGAATGAGGAATATAATAAGAGACTGATTAGCAGACACTAAAAATACTTCCTTGCTGCTCTGTGTGCTTTCCTACCACTACCACAGTTCATTTCATTTCATGTTTTGTCTAATTAAGACTCTAAAGTCAAAGAAACGTGATCCTGATGCTTCCTCTTCTGTGGTCCTGTTAGCCCAGTGTGCCACAAGTGAATTTTCTAAAATTAGGATTTGGTCCTTAAAGTACGGTAGTGCTCATTAAATAGCTGTCATGTTGTTACCGTTGTGTTTTGTGTTACTGTTCCTGCAGGACTTAAATAACCTGCAGCCGGCGGGTGCTGTTTCTCACTAGCATTATTGGCTAATAGGTGTGAATGAAGGTGGGGATAAACGGTGGGCCTGGATGGCGTTATCGCGCTGATGATAATGAACCGACTTAACTGAATTTCTAAATATAGCGAGCAAAAACAAATGCACAAAAGGTGATTTCTAACAGTATTGTGGGTGTGTGAAAACATGCAGTGAATAGTTGTACAAGTGTGCACCAGACACACACCATATGGTGATGCTCACTGTAGTGTCATTGTAAAAATGACAGTGTGTGTGTGTGTGTGTTCCAGTGTGTGGGTGGTGGTCTCTTCGGCCATCTGGTGCCTGGTTACCTGCCGTCGCTGAAGCGGTGCCCGTAGCTTGGATGCCGAAAGGACCAGCGGTGCCGAGTGGTGGCGGTGGCCAGTGCTGCTGGCGCCGCAGAGGTGTACGGAGTGGCTGTATTAAATGCCCACCAGGTGGGCTTGGCCTTGGCCAGGCCAGTCTGGATCACACCAGTCCACTTCCAGCTGAGTCCGGACCACCGATGCGACAGATGGTTGGTGCGGGGGTGACATCAGCCTCCTTCACAGAACAGGAACATTGTTGGAGCCAACTTTGTGCCGCTGACACTGTTGCAGGAAATGGATCCTGAAGACAAAGAAAGATTTCAGTGTCAGTGTGCAGTCCAGTGGGGTCCGATGCCAAAATCACATGGTCCTGCTGAAGAAATGAGTCAACATCCACTTTCACTAACTCGAGGTGTGGACTCACAATGGGCTGCAGATTTATTAATGGGTCCGTGTTTTTATTGAGGAAAATACTCAATATGTTTCTGTTTGAAAATGGGTCTGGAATATAAAACAATAACAGGGTTTATGCACATCATTAAAAAGCATTCACAGTCATTAATTAGATTTTGTGAAAATGAAGGCCTTAAATGGAAGTAAAAAGCATTAAATTCTATGTAGAGCCATAAAAAATTAAATACACTTGATGGAAAAAATCTTACTTGCTATCTATTTTGATTATTCTGATTATATAAACATAATACTTAATAATTTTGATTGGAAGTGATTGAAAGGCTGAACCCTTTAACTGACTATTGTTTATGTTTATACATGAAGTCAGAACGCAGGATGCTTGGAACGTAACGTGCTGGGAGTGTTCTCATGCTGTCGCAAATGAGCAGAGGGAATATTAGCAAATGTTGGAAAATCAAATCAAAAGTAAGAGGAAAGGCTTCCATGTCATGTCATATTTCTCGGTTGATCCTCTGAGAAAAAAAATGTGATCTTTTCCAGTTTGACTTTACGTTCATTATCCAGGCGTGTTCTCCTGGAGGTTTTGGCAACGCTCCATCTACAATTAAAAGAAGCAAATGCTAACCCATTTAGTTTCTGTGTGCTGACCTGAGGATAAATCAGGCAGATTCCAAAGATGGTAATAAATGGATAAAATATTATATCAGTATCTAGAACTGCGGACACAATCTTTAAAATAAAAAACATTCTTCCAGATACCAGACAGCCTTAAGCAGGTCACGTGTTGTTTTAATGGGTAAAAAAAATCTTTGAGCGTCCATTCAAGATCCGCATTTTTGTTGGAGTCGCTGGTGAATGTGCAACAGCAGGAACACCAATCATCTCATCTGTTGTAAAACCTTCTCTGAGCGTTTGGTGTACAAGCAAATAAATACCGTGCATTCTGTAGAAAAAAAGAAAAAGAAAATCTCAACATTAATGAAAAATGAAGAAAAACAAGATAATGATAAAAAAAAAAAAAAAAAAGAAAGAAAAATTAAACAAAAAGCTAAAAAAAAAAAAACGATTTGTGGTTTGTTTTCAACTCACTCCACCGAATGTCGAACGCAGCTTTATTTTTTGTTTTTTGCAGTATTCAACCAAATATATTCGGGTACCAAATATTCGGTGCATCCCTAGTCTGAATTCTTTATTAATTCAACTCCACAGGTTCACTTTCAACTCTATTTCTGAGTAATGACACCAGAAAGGTTGTTTTGAGTGTTTGGCTAAAATGAAAACAAAGATAGTTTTGCAGCATCTATAGCAGGGGTCTCAAACTCATTTTCTTTCCGGGGCCACATTCAGCTCAACTTGACCTCAAGTGGGCCGGACTGGTGAAATAATAGAAAAATAACCTATAAATAATAACAAATTTGTGTGTATTTTGTTCTAGTTTTGTCTATCAATTTTAACAATAATATGCCTCAACCTATAATTTATACACATGCTTTATGAATCTGATCCACAAAGACATTAAACACTTTGTAACAGGCAGAATATTGTTAAAATTGTGCTTAATTTTCTGTTTTTTTCATATTTGTTCTGGTTATTCACATTTTATTGTTACAGGATAGTTTGTAAACGTAAATATTTTCATAATTTAATGTCATTTTTTGCACTAAAACAAATACAAAAATTTGAAGTTGTCGTCATTTATAGGCATAATATAATATTATTTTCCCACATCAAACTGAGAAGAAAATATGGAGCTATTATATTTTGTAGGTTATTATTTTACTGTAGATCATATCAGTCTGTATGTGAAACCTGTATGTGGAAATTCATCCCACGGGCCAGATTGGAACCTTTGGCGGGCCACATGTTTGAGACCTGATCTATAGGGTTCAAATTCAAACTGTATGAACTATTATTGTCTCCAAATACACAAATAAATGAACCAAAGTCTAATAAAAGTGGGTTTAGAGAAATATGAGCCCCTTAAAATCTCCAACTGATGCAACATTGAATATATAAAAGAGGATTTGAAGGTAAAATGTACAAATTAAATATGTAGCTGTTGTTTATAGTGCATATTACTACTGAAGGCATGTCCCAGCCCCTCCTACAGCTTGTAGTCATTCTGCATGACTCGCATGTGTGTTTGTGGTTATGTGTAAATAAAAAATAAATAAATAAAAGCTTCGGAAAGTGCACTACCGTATGCATGAGTGTGCTCCTTGGAATAAATGCAATCACCCTGCACACACATGGTTCTGAATGATGCTAAGACACATCACGGCCTATAGAGGACATGCATAGGCTCGAATCAATGTTGCATGAATACATAACCATGATGAGAGTGAGTTAAAGGCTGGAATAATGCAGCCGCAAACCTGTAAAAGAAAGATGCCCATAACAACCGACACAGAAGCATGTGTGTGTTCTGCATGGACAAGTGTGTGTTTTATGGTGATGAGCTGTCTGAGTGTGTTTTGTAGACAGCGCCTCGGTGTTTATGCAGTGCTGATAGTCTCCAGGAAAACAGGGGGTAGGCGCAGGGGTGGAGGTGGATGAGGAAGAGGGGGGGAAGGGGAGGGGCTGTTTGATATTTACACACAGCAGCCATACCGTCTGGCAATGATGATGGCTCCCTCATGGCCCCAAAAGACAGCAATAAACCCAGAGAAGGCACGAGCCACAAGTACAGCAGGATATATGGAGTGAGTGCTGCAGGAGAAGTCAGACCACAGCGGCCTTTATGAGATCCAGGG
>JAPSES010000115.1:13394651-13405102 GCA_029822895.1 Maxillicosta whitleyi
ACGCTCATTCCAACACATTAAATGTCAGTAGCATCACTTTGTTCCAGTCAGACTAATGACAACCACAATAAAGCACAATTTAAAAGGAACTAACAAGTGTAATGGGATTACTAAGTACTCATATCAGTACTCTGGATCAGTAAGTACTCAAATGGAAGTACTTGTACTCAGTCTGGAAAAAAGTAGTATCGGTGCATGCCTAGTTTTTACTGATTAGTTTTGGTTGTGTGATGTATTAAAAGTAAAAGGTTCGAGGCTTAAAAGGGTTGAATGGAAAACACAGACACAGATGGGTTCAGTTTTGAAGAGTGTGGAATATTTGATTGTTTTATTTTACATAATGAGAGGAGTTAAAGGGGTCTGTGGGGGTAAGGACAGGGGGTGACAGCTGTGAGGTGGGGGGGTTGAAATCTTATTCGTTGAGGCTAGACAACACCCCATGTCTGACTATAAAGGATGAGGAAACAGGTTTTTCTGTGGGTTCTGGAGGACAGGGAACCACAGAGATGGGTTCTATGTTTGGATACTTCCTGTCTGTGGGCCTAGAACACTGACTCTGTAACCGTGGGAGACTAGATCTGTTCATTAAATGATTGATTCATTGTTTTTATGGTCAAGGTAATAACCAACGGGAAGAACGCGGGGGATCGAGTATTAGAGTCAGATTTTTAAGTAGAATCCCAACAAATAAAACAAAGGAGATGTTGAGGAGTCTGAGCAGGTCATTCAGATTTAATCAAATCCTTTGTTGTATCTACTCTGTTACATCAGTTGGAGACTTTAATGCAGATGTAAATACACACTGTGAATACTGCTAACAACATTCAAACGGTAAAGTGGAAAAACATTAACCCACCAACCAGAACGGAATAGAAACAAAAAGTAAAGCAAGTGTTTTTTATGGAACAAATGAGAACAGACCAGTTCTCCCAAGGTGGAACCCTGTAAAACTAGACTTTTAGAACTCAGGCTGTTGAACTAGTTCTATAATTAAAGAACACTGACCCTGTCACAAGGATAATCTGGGTGTTTTTATTTTCATTATATCCAGTCGTGGAAAAAATGATTAAAATGATGATTTAAACTGAGAAAAACAAGAGTAAAAATGTTGACATAATATACTGTAAATACTTAATACTTGTACTTAAGGCGATGTTCGTGTACCGTTATAGAGTCTACATTTGTCAGGAATCACATCGTGCCTGCGCTTTAAAGACATGTTTGGGTGTGATGACACCCTGTTCATCCCACACTTTAGTTATTTTTCTCCGTGCATGAAATAAGATTTAAAAATAAAATAAGTCGAGGTACAATCCGACAAAGTGTAGGTGTGTGTTTGGGCGCATCATTCCATGATCCGAGTGTGTCTGGAAGGTGCAATAACATGACATTTGATGCAATAATTCAACATTTATTTTAATCACTTTGTCGCTCATTTTCTCATGTTATTTGTTATTTTGTACATTTCTTTTTTCGTTGTATTGATACATTTGGATGTTTTTGTTCATTGTTACATTTTAGTACTGTTTCGTCCAACTCCATGGGTTTTTACTGGTGAATCAATGTTGTAGAAGATGACTGTGTTTCCATGGTAACTACAGAGCCAAATGGAAGGTGAAACGACAACTCACTGTATTTTACACCAATTATTTCCATGTATCGATAGAATTATTGGATGAACAGGTATTAAACGGTTTAGATCAGTCTTCGGTGGGTGTTTGGGTCTTTATGGGTTAAACATGTAAGATTTCGCACATTTAATGTCTGATGCAGATATTTTCTAAGAAACTGAGTATTGTTTAAATCCAAACCTCAGAGTTCCACACAGCGGCGCTTTTCCCTCCTGTCCGTGGGAAGCTGGAGGAGATTCCCTCCCTGGTGGATTGTACAGAGGCTAGAAGCTCATGCTGATCCACTCCAGTTTGGCAGCGGAGGAGATGATGGAAACCACTCTATATGTTAAGCCGCTGTCTGTTATATTTCATTTTCCTGCTCTCTTCCAGCTGCATTAGCTCATCATGAAGAGGGATTTTCTGGAAGCATAAACATTGTGTTAGAGGATCCTCTGAGCTGAAAAGGAGCGGTGCAGAAAGGCGGGATGACAGCCTGTGACGCATTCTGCATGATGTGTCAATTATCTACAAGAAAAGGATCATGTTTCTGAAAGTGATGGTACATATGGACACAAATGACATTTGAGCTGAAACGGAAATAGACGGATTAACCCTTTAGAGGACACTCATTCTACAATTTCAACCACAGTGTGCTACGAGAGGACATAAGACTGCAGTACTTTAGTGACATTTTTTAACTATTTTATTTTATTTTTATTATGTAGAAAATCAAGGTCAGTGAAGTTACCGTATTTGGTTCCTTCCCTGTACATGCACGGAAAAAAATATGAAAAAAACACACATAAGGAAAAAGGAACATATTACCACTACTCCATCATTAAATTAGTACCATTACTTCATCATTACATTAGTACCATTACTTCATCATTAAATTAGTACCATTACTCCATCATTGCATTAGTACCATTACTTCATCACTGCATTAGTACCATTATTTCATCATTGCATTAGTACCATTACTTCATCACTGCATTAGTACCATTATTTCATCATTGCATTAGTACCATTACTTTATCATTACATTAGTACCACTAGTTCATCATTACATTAGTAAGGATGACGTAATGGCTTTGGATTCATTTGGGCATGAATCCAGTGGGTTTCTACAACCTGTTTTAATTCCAGTTTGTTATGTCTATAACTAGTTATGTCACAACATTTGTACATACGCTGCAAAAAATCTAAATCTTACCAAGTATACTTTTTTTCATTTCTAGTCCAAAAACTACTCATCAGAATTAAAATCAGACATAATCACCTAAAAAGTAATTTTTCTGTGAGATAGAATTACTTAGTTTTAGACTATAGATCTGGGAAAAGTAATTTCAAGAAATCTTACCAAGATAATTTTCACTTGTTCCATTGGTAGATTTTTTTTTTTTTTAATTTTGCTTAGTTCAAGCAAAAAAACAAAACAAAACAAAAAAAAAACACAAAAAAAAATCCTGCCAATGAAAGTTTTTAATTTTATAAATAAAAAAGAATAAAAAACAGGTTTATTTTGGGCTGTTGGGAAAACATCACATTCATTATTCATCTGCGCTGTATGTGATGCATATATATTGTAAACAGTACATTTGTGTGCACTTATGCAGCAACGTGCAGTGCTTTTTGAGAACATGTTACATGTATGGAATTAAAAAAAGACTTCAAAATGTAAAAAAGTAATTAGGGAAGAAATGAATAAATCTTTTATATGATGCAAACAAGCTTCCATCACTACCAGCAGAATCAGGAAGTGAATGTGTGTTATTAGGTTCATGTTTGCTTCCAGACTCTTAGAATCACATTGTGTGTCTCACCAGTTCTGCATTTGGGTTGTTATACACACACAGTTTTATCCTTTTACGAGTTCTTAATAAACGCCATTTGATCGTGTGTCAATTACACCAAGATCTTCCATTTACATATCCATAACCACTAACTCTAAGCTTAACTCTAAACCTAACCCTTAACTCAACCTTAACTCTAAATCAAACCATAAATTTAACCCTAAACCTAAACCCAATCCTACACCAAACCCTGAATGTAACCTTAAACGTAACCCTAAAACTAACCCTAAACTCAAACCTAAACCAAATCCTAATTTTAAACTTAACCCTAAACTTATTCCTAAACCTAAACTCAATCTTAAACCAAACCCAAAATGTAACCTTAAACTGAACCCTAAAACTAACACAAAACTCAATCCTAAACCAAACTCTAAACTTAACTCTAACCCTAACTCTAAACTTAACACTAAACCAAACCTTAAACCTAATCCTACACCTAACTCTAACCACTAATCATGTGGTATTTAACGCAACATGAACGCCTAATAATGTCAACAGATAACGGGCCAATTAAAAGTGGTAGTTTTTCTGATCACAATTCATGATATCACGTTGCTGCAGCTGCATTCTATCACATCGTAGCTGGGAACTCTGCGACTAAAGGTGTTTTAGTTGCATTTATCCACCTATACGTTCCTCTTTATTATGCATGCAGACCTGTTTCCTGCTGTTTCCTGGCAGTGGGATGATGGAGATACAGGAAGAACAGCTTCTATTTTGAGGTCTTTGAGTTGAGCACACTCTTTGCTTTGCCTCTCTCCCTCCTAACCTCAACTGGCAATCGTGCCATTTGCAATGTGCCCATTCCCCAGTGTCCCCTGAAGCACCTCCAGATGTATTCAGCTCCCATTTGTCATTCCTGGGAATGTGGTGGCGTCAGCAGTTATGTCCCAACCTCCACCGATGGCACCACACCACTACTATGAGGAGTTGCAGCCCAGCCCGAGGTCACCCTACTCCCTTATTACAGTTTTATATCTTTGCTGTGATGGATAATGATGATGTTGTTGCCCTATTTAGACTGCAGTGGCAACGGCGCTTACGCATCATTTGCTCATTCAGTTGCATTTTATTTAGCTACTGCGATGCGTTCAACGCCAGAGTTCAGAGCGCGGAATTTGACGTATGTACAAAAAAAAAACCCCAAAAAACACTTGATCTGTGTTTCATCAGTGCACAGATCATTTGACAGCACAGACAGGTAAAGTGGAAATCTGCATGTGAATGTTTTAGCCACTGAGCATGTGTGTCTGAGTGGGGTTTTTGCGTGGTGTTACATCTGTTTACAGCGCTGACTCCATTATCCACCGCCAAAATCCACATCTACTGCAGCCCTGTGTGTTTTGGGGATAATGTGTTCCCTATAAATAAACCCCCAAAATAAATAACCTAATAATTACCATAGGTTTAATTATGTTTAAACACCAGCTCTGTGATTCCACCTACTATTATTTTATACCTGTGATGCTGCCTTTGCTTTTAATAAATACATTATATTTAATTTAGTTTTTTTTTATGTACTGTGCAAATTAAGTAGGATGATAATTTTTTTTTTTTTAGAAAATTAGCAAAATGAGCACATTAGAATGAAAAAGGTGCTTGTGTAAACACCTCCACTATATAAAAAAAGGTAACAGAAACTAATATTATAATCATTAAAACAAAAGAAAAATATTGCAAAATCATACAGTTAAATATCTGAAGAAAACTTGGAGAATTATTGAGTTAAATGACCATATTTGTACAGGAAAACATAGGTCGGGTAAATATTCACATTAAATACTGTTTGATTCTTGTTTGTTTTCTTTCCTGTATCACTAATAAATACATTTAAAAATAAATTAATTAATTTAAAAAATCTGTTCTGAGTTTGCATATTTTCTAAAATAAGAAGCAAATTAATCACATCAGTTACTTTTATAACAGGAAAGTCTGACATAACAGGTAAAGGTATTTATGAAAACAGGTCTTCACAGACAAAATAAGTCTTACAACAAATCAAGACAAAGCCACTTTTATATTATTAGATTTAGTTTGTTTTATATAATGAGCACATTAAGTAGGATTAGCAGAGTGAGCAGATTAGAATGAAAAAGGTGCTTATGCAAACACCTCCACTATGTTTTATTTTGTTGGGGGGGAGGGGCAGTTAACTAACGCAGGCATGAAACAAAAATAAAACTTAACATCATTTCTACGTCCAACTTCAGGTTATTTTCTTCTATTTAACAGTAGTTGTTACACAGAATTTTCATTTCTAAGCTGTTTCCACAGGACCCCCCCCTTAAGGCACCTCAGTGCATGGGATGTTCGCCAATTCTGAGACAGAGCCAGTGATGTAGGATAAAGGTGGAAGAAAACTGTCACAACCTGCTGTTATTTCAGTTGGTTTGGGTTGCCCCCCCATCCCACAAAGGATGGAATTCATTTAGCAGGTAAACTATGGTGAATAAAATTTTTTTTTAAAAAAAACATAGAATTCATTGAGCAGAAGTAGGGATGTCCCCCCCATCCTGGATGTAAACATTTTTATCACATATTTTAACTTTTTCGCTCTAAAACCGAGGACAGTTTGGAGTTGACATTATGTTATCATTGCACTGGCCCCGCCCACTTCAGATCAATTTGGCGTAAAGTGGCCCCTGAACTAAAATCAATCCAATCCACTTTATTTCTACAACACATTTAAACAGTACAACTCAAGCGGCCCCCAGTAAGGAACCCGATGGGCTTATAGTTGTTTTATAGTGTAAAACGAATGCACGAATCATAAAAGAATATATTAATAACTTACGTAATAACTTCCAGGTGTGATGGAATACGGACATATGGAAAACATGCAGGAGGACCAGAGTTGGACACCCCTGCCAACACCAGTCAATGGTGGGACCTTTCTGTGTGGAGTTTGCATGTTCTCCCCATGTCTGCGTGGGTTCTCTGCAGGTGCTTTGGCTCCTCCCCCTATCCAAACACATGCACTGATAGGTTAATGGGTTAATCTAAATTGTCCATAGGTGTGAATGTGACAGTGGTCGTTTGTCTCTATATGTTCAGTCCTGAGATGAACTGGTCACATGTCCGGGGTGTACCCCACCTTCACCCATATGTACCTCCCTGGAAAAAGCAGGTTCAGAAGATGAATGAATTAATTAATTTTCTTATAATACTATTCTGGAAAAGGAAGAAAACACAATAAAAAAGCAAGTTAGAAAAAAAAAAAAGTCCACACTTATACAGAATAGTGAAACAATATTTTCTCAATTAGCGTAAATGCTGCAACATACATTACAGCAACATGATGAGGGATCACAGCAGCTGGTGGGAAAAGATGTTGAGGCCTGCAGTAACTTGTTGAACAGCCAACAACAAGCCTCATTTGACATAAAGCTGACAGCTCTGCTCTCATCCCTCATAGGTACAGCATTCACCTACGGAAACACAAAGGCCCAGCGGCGGCGCCAACAGACGACGATCTAATAAATTAAACTCAATTAATTACCATGTTTAGCATAATTCTGGAGTTTAACAAAGGTCTTTGTGGTAGATGTATATGTTACAACAATTAGTCATTTTGATGAGCAGGGATTATAAATGAGGCAATTAACACACTGTCAGATTGGAGGGGGAAAGAGCCTCGCCGCTCAGTCTACGGCTGCTATTTTTTGCATGTAAACCCCAGTCTTGGGGACCGGAGGCATCAGCGGCGGCGGCGGGCTGTCAGACGGTGAGGGCCCATGGGGGGGAGGGGGGGTCATCTGGGTGGACATTCGACCCCGTCACAAGTGGACATCCTCAAAGCGCGTCCTTCCATCCTCAGGTTAACGGCTTTAACTCAACATCAGCAACACACTCGGGATGTTAAACGCCTGGTTCGGAGACAGATGCACACGAAACGCGCAGACAGAGATACACACACATACACCCGAGGCTGGCAGCGAGTTGAGTCCCCAGGCGAGAGCCGGGGCTGCAGAGAAGGGGAACACATTAGCCTAATAAGGGCCATCTGGTGGCCATTCATTAACTTGACCATCCTTGAAGTCCCCGACCCAAAATGTCATTTTTCACTTTGCAGAGGAATCCGTTAGATGACAAGATGAACTTGAGCCAAATTAGCAAAAGATGGAAAATGTGAGCAACACAGAAAGACAGAGTAGAAAAAGAAGGAGAAGAAGTGGGGGAATCAGAGAATGAAAATGACAGTCAGTCGGGTTTAAGGCCAGAAACAGAAGTTAATGAAGTTAGATGACACTGTGGGCTAATATGACGCATAAACGACAGTCAAATGAAAGAAAAAAAAAAAAAGATTTTCACCTCATTAGCTGGGTCTTCATATCATTACACATACCTGTTCACTACTTACACATAATGAACCAGCAAAATGTTAAGATTAAACACTTAAAATCCAACAAAATAGACACAAGGAAAGGTGGATTTGGCCACAGTTAACCCTTTAAAGGTCACATAAAAATACTCTGAAATTCAAGTCCACCCTTAGTGTGTTATTGGGAGGATATAATAAGACTTTATTACTTTTGTATAAATGAATAATTGAATAAATGTTGCAGAAGCTGACAGTGTTTCCACGGTAACTAGGAAACCTCTGAACATCCAGATGGAGTCATATCTGATGACCATTGAAAGATGACTAACTGTATTTTACCTGAATTATTTACATGTATTGACAGAATTAGTGGTTGAGCAGGTATTAAATACTTTATATCATGCTTTCTGTCACCAGAGGTATTTTTTTGGTCTGAATGTCAAAATAATGCCAAAAATCCTCATTGTGACAGTTGTCTGTGTGTTCCTACAGGTGTCATTTGTCTGCATTTGTGATCCTGTAAAGCCTGAACTATTAAATCATTGACAGAAAATTCCACTTCTTTGAAACTGAAGCCTTTATTAGTCCTTCTGAACAACCCAATTTTTTTTATTTTCAAACATCAATTTCCATGTTTTTTTTTTTTAATTTTCGTATCATATTTGATACATCGGGTCTCAGTGTTCAAATATTATTTTTGAACAAACAAACCATAATATAACACAAACATGTCAAACAAATTGGTAATTCCTGTCAAAGTTCTACCTCCTTCCTCATTTATTTAATCTTATAGTGTCACTAGAAAGGCCTCTGATGAATGAATTCAGCCCCCCCCTGGTGGATTATATGTGTATTGCATGTATCTAATTGTATACATCAGGTTTTACAAGAAAAAAAAAATATCCCACTGATCATGTAGAGGACTTCAAAACTCACATATTAAATATGATACACTTGGCATTATAGGGTTAATTGGATAATTAGTGAATATTTCTGATGAGTAGATGTTTTTGTTTGCCGGTGTCTGTTCAGGTCTTCGAGGGTTAAACCACCTCATGTTCTGTCCCACTTTAATTGGAAGAATTAGCAAAAAGACAGCATGACAGATATCCATGTAACGCCGTCCCAGACCTTGACTGACACTCATTTACCACGATAAGTGATTCTTAAATGAGTGTTTGCTCACACATGTGAGCCCTCGTGCAACAGGGGGTCTGCGCTGGTTTTAATCAAGCTGTCTGATTAGACGCCTACACAGAGAAGCACCTTTCTGTCACACCCAAACACTCCACAAGGTCATATGCAAATCCTCCCATTATTCCTTAAATTCTTTCAAGTGGTGATGCGAGTGATCTGTGATTTTCCTCTTCCTCCCCCCTCCTCCTCCTACTCTTCGTCTTAATCTTTGTGTTTAGCGGTCACTGCTGTTGCGATTTGAGCTGCAATTCCCAGAGTTCAGCGAGAGGATAAATGTGTTTATTTCGAGCGTAATTAATATTCAAGGTTGAGATTTTTATAGAAATGCAACCTCTTTTTTTTTCTTCCCCTTAACAGAGACCATTTTTTCCTTACAAAAGGCCTCTTTAGTGTGACCAGAGCACACAATCAGCTGCAGCAGAATCACACTTTAACTCCTGTTTACATTCCGTACCCTTCAAGTATAACTGAAATTTCCTGACCTGAACGATTTTCTTCTAATGTTGTCGCAAATAATGACAAAAAAAACTAAAGGTTACATGACGTAAAAGCAAAGAAAACCATAAAAATGAGGTTGGTAAAGACTTAAAGGAGTGATATTTTGCTTTTATAAATGTAATTCTTCAATTCCAACATGTCCCTATATATATGTTCTCCTCTCTATAAACTCTAAATGCTCTGTTTGGGTCTGAATTCTTCATTCATTCAACTCCACAGGTTCATCTTCAACACTATTTATGACTAATGATTGATGAATGATGATAATTTGGACATATTTTCAGTTTTTACTCCAACCGCTGTTGCTGATAAACAAATGTGTAGAACTGGAGAAATGTTGGTGTGAAGTCAGGATGTTATATGTGTAAATATGGGGGCGGAGCTAGTTATAGACACAACAAATTAAGATGGAAATAAAACAGGTTGTAGAACTCCACTGGATTTATGTCAAAATGAATCTACAGAGAGTTTAGCAGCAGCTGGAGGGTTCAGATTCAACCTGTGTGAACTATTAGGGTCCAAATACACATAGAAATGAAGCACAGACTAAGAAAAGTGGGTTTAAATAAATGAGCCCTTTATCCCCTTATTGGGCAAGTGAATATTTTTGGTAATTTCCACACATTACAGGACAGTGACAACAGCAGTGAGGAAACAATCTCAGGTCCAATGTGGTTCTACAGGTTCTATAAGGTCTACCTGTGCATGAACAGTGAGTGGACCTGCTGTGCTACATACCATGAAGTAACGGTACTAATGTAATGATGAAGTAATGGTACTAATGTAATGAAGTAATGGTACTAATGTAATGATGAAGTAATGATGAAGTAATGGTACTAATGTAATGATGGAGTAATGGTACCACTGTAATGAATGATGTTCAAGAGAGACTGGATCAGTACTTATGTCGGTTTAATGTTGTAAAATACATGTTCCTTTCACCTTACATGTGTTTTTCTTGTATTTTTT